>CM068381.1:3002500-3255468 GCA_034770075.1 Aralia elata | reverse complement strand
ACATAATCTGACAGCTCCTCATTCGGCTTCTGCATGAATCGCATCAGCGTTCTACAATATGTTACCTATTTTATGCACATAGAAGAATTTCTTAAAAAATTGCAATATTAGATGCATCCCAATCATGGACTGTGATACACCTTCTCCCAAATTGTGAACGTACCAACTGAAAGGGCACTTATCCATCAAGGTCTTGTTGAGTTCCCTCATCAACAGATTTTAGTTATTCATCCCTCATCATAACCCAACCCTAAGAGACCAACGACTACAACTAACCTGGCAATATGCTCCCTGGCATTTCTCCCTTTCTCCCCGTTATAACTTTTGAGATACTGCGGGGGGTGATCACCATTAACCCTGTCGGGTAAGGTTGATCTCTCGTATGTGTGCCAGGTAGGGTGGAGTAAAGTCCAATTCTGAAGGTCGGGATGACTGCTTGCGAAGTTGATTGATCACATCGATTCATATCATCCTTCGTCCACAAACTGGCTCGTGGTATAGAGCTCTCTTGAGGGGATGTGATAGTATTGATACATATGGTGCTTGTTGAATCGGTAAGGAATATTGGCTGGTGTACACTTGCATCCTGCATAATTTGTATCGTGTTGGTGCTTGTTGGACTTTTTCGTTGGGAATGTGGCTTGGGTATGGTCGGCTAATCTACACTTGTGAAAATGCAGAAGAGTGGGTCGGGAATGATGTTGGGCTGAGGCTGACTTGCTTACCAATCCTGAGTTGATGGCACATCCAACCGGTTGTTTGATTGGGGTTCCAAAGTTGATGATTGGAATCATCATGACTCTACGTTGTTAGGAGACAACAGTCTGATATCTCTTTTGGTGTTGCTGTTGATCCTCACCACTTCTGCTCAGTTCCCCCCCTGCGAACTTCCTGGAAACATTGCCCTGAAATAAGTTGGGGGATTTGCATCAACTGCTGGCAGAAATTCCCCCCATCTCTTTCCTGGCTTCCTCTTGCATTTTCCAGCAATCATGGTCATCGATCATCCCCTTGGCCTTCTCGTGCCTCCTGTAATGCTCACTTGAGCATCTCCATATGCACAGCATTTGCAGCTTATCTGCGCTCTAGTTACTTCCTCACCTTGCCTTCTCGTAGTTTGTCCTGTCTAGCACTGGTTTATTATTTGATCAGCCATTAGAGGTGATGTTGAACTTCCTTCTGAAATGTCTTCCTAAGATGGGTTGATGCCAAAATCTAGATTCGCACTGCTTTGGAACACTGGATTTTTGCTTGATCTTGAAATCGGATCCGGCTGAAGCGATAACTTGTTGTCAGTGAAACTCTTCCTGTAATTCTTCCCCACTTCGAGTTATGGGCATACCCATTCACGAATTCTACACCTCCCCAGTAGAGTCACCAAATAAATGTGGGAAACGAAATTAAGCCTTGCTAGGGTTAGGGTTTTCATGTTGGCTGGAGAGGAGAGAAAATCCCACGAAAGAGCACAGAATTGATTGATTGATTGAAGAGGGGAGAAGAACAGGTGGGGTCGATTAACTCCAATGACACGTGGACTAAAAAATAAAGAAAACTCTCAGAATCCGAAAACCGGGTTAGGGGGTAGCAGGGATTCCAAGAGCCTTTCTTGATGTCTTCGAGTTGGGAGAGAGTTCCAAGTGTAATGAAGCTTCCAAGAGTCCTAAGTGTAAATGTCTTGAGATGTCATCCCCTTTTCTTAGAATAGAAGGGGACATTTTATAGAGCTTGCATGGGTAAATAGTCACATGCCAGGTACATGCTTTAAGGAACATTTCAGAAATAACGCTTTAGTCATGTTTTATAAAATGGAAAATTCCAGAAATGATTCCTTTAATCATCAAAGTAATAGTCCAAATTTGGCCCTGTTCTTCTAGCCATCCAATCACAATCCCTCAATCAATTCCCAAAATGGCCGCATCCACGTAGTCTTCTACCTTGTGATACCACGTGGAGACTACCCCGAGATCTAGCGCATTTATTTATTAGTACTAATCTGTACAATTTAATTAGGTCCACGTAAATCCTCAATTCCTGTACATTGTAATTCAATTAGGTATATGTGAACCCTAATAAGCACTTGGGCCAACATAATGTTTATAAGAATCAGATTTTGGTTTTAATTGTACTGGAAAACCTTGCTTGGGCATTTGAATTGTTATCGACTAACTCAACTGCTTGATAATTTATTTATTTATATTTTTATCACAAGTCAAGTTATGGGTTGTGAAATCCAAATCTTAATCAATAACGGATTGATTTAGTAAGTGGCTGGTTTAAGAGAGAAGGTCAATTTTCTGATCAATTGTAGCCGTAGCCTTTGGCATCCCTTAATAATACAATTTATTACAAATTTATTAATTTTATTACAATTTATGAAATTGTTATTCATATCATCTATGAATATAATTCAGATCATGTATTAATTTTTTTTGAAGAATTGAAGATAATATTTTTTAAAGATTTGAAGACAATTATTTTTTTGAAGATTTGAAGACATTTTTTTGATGATTTGAAATAATATTATTTTTAAAAAAAATGTGAAGGACAAATATTTGTAAAACCAACTCATTCTCTTGATTACTATTTAAGATTTTACTCAAAGTTTTAAACTTATAATTATTTCAACAATGATTCATATAAATTATAAATTTTTACGTATTTTCATTATTGTATTTTGTAAGTTTATAATACATTTGTTTTAGTTAATACAACCAATAAATTTTAAAGGTTTAAATTATCTCAATTCTTAATTTTATTGGAAATTACTTTTTAAATTAATTAATAACTCAGTTTGGTTTATAATTTAATATTGATAAGTTAAGTTTGATTAATTATTAATATTAAAAGTGGCACACTTACCAAGAAAATTTATAAATTCTCAATTTAATAGTGGGTGGGGGTGGATGTTAATAAAATTTTGATAACAAAACTTGAACACATTGTATCATTTCATAGTACATTTTAAGATGGGAGATGAAGTTAGGAAACCTCATATAGCCAATATATGAGATACATTAACCCCGAAATTACTTTAATTGGTGTTTCCATAACTTTCCTTATTTATTTAAGGCAGCACCGTTTGTTCAAGATGGATCCAGTGTTCTGGAGATCGACTAGTTAGATGGATAGTAGGGTTAGCACACTGATAAGAGCGGGGGCTTAGCCTATAAGTACCGTAGTGGGTTGAATTGATTGAACAGTTTCTCACAATTTGGCATCATTTGAGCACATGTCAAGCGACGATGAGATTAGCATGTCCTTGTAAGAGGTTGTGCAAATTGTAAATGTGTGTGGTAAGGAAAGGATGTATGTGATGTCATGTGTTGGACATAATTTTACATGATGGGTTCAGAGCAGGGGGGTTCTAGCATATGGATCTATCATTGGGGGAAATCTGGTTTTGAGGCATGGAACATGAATCTGAAAACTAGAACTACGTAGCGGAACAATACCTTTAACTGTTACTAAACATAGTTAGTTCGTAACTGATGGGTTCATTCATTCCAGTGGAATACCACAATGTCTTATAAATTTTATTGTTGCTTATTATTTACAGTTATAATACATATTGGCCGTTTAACCTCAGCGGTGATCGTGAGTGGGCATGCTTGGTCCCGTGGTGGGGGTCGTGGGGGGAGGTGATGTGAGTGGATGATATAGGCCGGTTCTTCAAGGTTATAGTTTAATATTAATGTTTTTGTCATATATTATGATTATTTTTTTTTTATATTGTATATTGTCATGATATTCATTCTTAAATATTGTTCTTAAATAGGTGTTCGGGCGTAGGTTGGCCTCCGCGGGGGGACTAGCACGTTGGCTTGCTAGGGTATTCCCCCGGGCACCCCCCCCCCGAGGGACGCAATCATATATGGCCAGCGTCGTGGAGAAGTAAGTTAACAGGTAATTGTATTATAATTATAACAACAATTTGTTATTATTAATAAATATTTGTTTAGAATTACATATACTATGTTTTTACATATATATTAACACTTTATATATTTAGAGTTTTCAATTATTAAACAACAAATGTATATTATATGAATGTTCAATTGCAGTATCTTTTGTCGCGGACTCCAAGTGAACACGCTTGCTTGGGATCGTGCGCAAAACCGATTCATCGGTTTGAGACTTGTGGAGGGGGGTGGGCGGATGTGGAGGACCGCTCACGCCTGTTGATTATAGATGAATTCTCGAGGTAAGATGATTTAAAATGTTAGTTTTCTATAATCAATTGCATGTTATTATTAATGTTTGACTTGGATTTTTGGTGTCTACTAATATTGTAATGTGTAATGTGCAGAGTTATTAGCAATTTTGAGGTATGGGCAGGGAATTAAGGAGGAGCCCTTGGCTTGACCATTCTTCAATCATATTTAGAGATAATAACTGGCACAAATGGGTCTACAACTGGAAAGAAAATAGGCACCAGAGCAATGGATGGCTGAAGGACAGACACTAACAGATGGTCCAGCCAGATTTTATTGTGTTTACTGCAGTGTGGGAGACAGTTTGCATGTGCTGTATTTGGCTGAGGGCGAGCTTGCTTTCCAGAAGAAAGTCGACACAACATTTAGGCAGCCCGACAACAGAGTCGTCTCCCACACTTGCTCAGAGTATCAGTCCGTACAACCTTCTAACAGGGAGAGACTCAAGGTTAGTCTTAATCACCCATCGTCGCGCTTAGAGTTTTAGGTTGGCAACGACCCATCAGATAGAAAGGTGTAAGGTGCGTTAAATCTTACCTGAGGCAGAGCGGCATTGCTGCAAGTAATTTAAATTCTGTTATTGCCAGTATGTATTTAAATTTCTTAACTAACCATTCATTTGTATTCTTTTAACAATATGTTATTGTGTTTTTCATATCGATTAATGTGTTTTTTTCAGCGATGGTTTTGAGGACCTTGCCGTGGCCTGGAGCTAGCCAGAGATTTTGGTGACAATGACATAGATGATTCGGACGCGCGTCTGATAAGGATTTGGAGGACTGGGTTGTAGGCTACAGGGGGAACCGAAAGAAGAAAGAAAAGGGGTGTAAAGTTGTGGGCATTCCCCGGGTCCCAACCTACACTTTAGTCCCTACTACGAGATCTCGGCGTCGCCTACCCACCGGTGCTAGTGGTGCGAATGGATCGGGTGCCGACCCTTCACTATCTGACGATTTCTTCCGGCAGATCATAGAGGGGTGCATGACGAGCAGTGTTGTGCAGTCAGGCATACCATCACGCGAGTGGATCTTCCAGCTTGCTCAGGAGGTTGTCCACGGCTCCATATATCCTACAACATCTGCTGACGAGCTCATGGGTATAGTCCGGGAAGAGGCCATCCGAGTATGTATGGTTGTCTTGGCCAACATCTTTCCTCCACATATTCGACAGGTAAAAACAATTATTAATTTATAATTATATTAGTTATTATATTACTTATATTACTTATATTACTTATTGTCGACTTATTGCCTAACTTTTCCTAACTTGAGAAAACTTAAAAAAATAGTCAAAAAAAGACCAGAACCCGCCTCGTGCGTCGAAACGAGGCGCAAACCTAGACTTAGCACCTCATAGATATTAGGCACGCATTACAACTTACGGGGCTCGATTCCAATATCCGGAGGCCGAGTTATCAGCTCGTTCGCCTAACTTAAGAAAATTTAGAAAAATAGTCGAAAAAGAGAATCAAACCCGCCTCAGGTGTCGAAACGAGGCGCAAACCGAGACATAGCACCTCATAGATATTAGGCACGCGTTACAACTTACGGGACTCGATTCTGATATCCGGATGCCGAGTTATCAGCGCGTTCGCCTAACTTAAGAAAACTTAGAAAAATAGTCGAAAAAGAAACCAAAACCCGCCTCGGGCGTCGAAACGAGGCGCAAACCTAGACATAGTACCTCATAGATATTAGGCACGCGTTACAACTTATGGGGCTCGATTCCAATATCCAGAGGCTGAATTATCAGCCCGTTCGCCTAACTTAAAAAAACTTAGAAAAACAGTTGAAAAAGAAACCAAAACCCGCCTTGGGCGTCGAAACGAGGTGCAAACCTAGACATAGCACCTCAGAGATATTAGGCATGTGTTACAACTTAAGGGACTCGATTTCGATATCCGGAGGCCGAGTTATCAGCGCGTTCGCCTAACTTAAGAAAACTTAAAAAAATAGTCGAAAAAGAGACCAAAACCCGCCTCGGGCGTTGAAACGAGGCGCAAACCTAGACATAGCACCTCATAGATATTAAGCATGCGTTACAACTTACGGGACTCGATTTCGATATTCGGAGGCCGAGTTATCAGCCCGTTCGCCTAACTTAAGAAAACTTGAAGAACACAAACTAAACTAATTTAAATATGATCTATTTTCGACTTCGTTATTAATATTTTAATTTTGTAGGGTCTTGTTGATGAGACTCGTGGGGGTGGAGGCAACGACATAGGCGATGACCGTGGAGGAGATGGTGATGACCGCCGAGCTGATGAGACGATGGACCGGCACTAAGACTGGCGATGGGACCGAACGCACGATAGATGGCAGCAATGATGGTACCGACGCTCCTGATCTGGGGCTATAGTTATTTTACGTTTATATTTTGACTTTCATGTATGAACTTATACAGTTTTTGAGTTGTACAAACTAGAGTTTTGTATATAGTTAGGTTGATAGTTTATGTATCTAACTATTTGATTGTTATTAATATCCGTTTGTGAAGAATTATTTGTTTTTCATTAGTTTATAATATGGACAATTATATATATATATAAATGAACAGGGGAATTTTTAATTTCCAAAAAATATATTTTTTTTTCTAAAAATGTCATTGGTGACTGGGGCATTGGCGACGGGCTTACCGTCGGCAATGACCTACAGTGACGATTTTGGCGACGGGGCATTTAATAAACTCATTCCCGACGGCATATAAGTCAATTGCGATGGCATCGCCATCGCCAATGGCA
This sequence comes from Aralia elata, assembly GCA_034770075.1. Lineage (NCBI taxonomy): Eukaryota > Viridiplantae > Streptophyta > Magnoliopsida > Apiales > Araliaceae > Aralia > Aralia elata. The sequence continues at coordinate 3,248,514 of CM068381.1, read as the reverse complement.
TTAAAAAATTATTCTTTATGCCCATTGGCTACGGGCTTCTCGTCGCGTCATGCCGTCGTCAATGACCCATAGCCGACGGATAGCTATCGCCAATGAGGCCGTCGCCAATAACCTTATTAGTAACGGCTGCCGACGGGGGTCAGTAGCGACGACCTCTGGGGTGACGAGAGTGGCGACGGCCCACTGCCGTCGGCAATGACCCATTGGCGACGGCAAAGGGGTCATTAACGACGGCAACGACCGTCGGCAATGACCTCTTTTTTTGTAGTGTAACCCACGTAAATTCTGTCGGGAATTCCGTCGAAAGTACACACCACAACAATTTTTTATATCTTCTAAATTTCAGGTAAAAGCAACTACATTCATATATAACTTTTATCTAAAATAGAAACTTCAATGAACATATATGAACAAGATAGTTGCAACTTAAATTAAGCAGTGTAGTACCCAACATAGATAAGTTATACCAAAATCAGATTCACAATATGTTACCTAAATGATTAGATTCACAATATGTTCCCAAATGAGATTATGTATTCCAATACCAAAATAAGTATCCAAAATGAAGTTAGAATACTTTTTCTCGCACAATACCCAAATCAATACCCAAAATTAAATTTACAAAATCAGTACCCAAAGTAAAAAATTAGTACCCAAAATCAGTACCCAAAATTAACATTATGTTTTCCAATACCCAAATTAGTACCCAAAAAATGAATTTATTGAAGCTAATTTACACAAAACGATCAACATTCTCAAATTAAACCATAATAAACCTAACCTTAATTAAATTGGAGGAGCCACACACGCCGGTAAAGTTGCCACCGCAGACACTGGTCAAGCTACCGCCACCGGAGGAGGAGCTGCTTTGGAGGGTCGGGGTAGGATGGAGGGAGGAGGAAGGAGGGGTTCGTCCTGCCACCTATGAGACGTCGTCGCCGCCTAAGCACTACCGCGACCGATAGATGGGTTTAGATCTAGGGTTTGGATAACTTTGGATCTAGGGTTTAGAGTGGTTTGAGATTTGAGAGTAATCTGAGATGGTTTGGAGGAGTGAGATTTGAGAGTAATCTAAGACTTGAGAGTAATCTTGCGCCGCCGCTAGCTGTTGAAAAATGAAATGAGGAAGGAGGAAAATGAAAGTGAATAGCGAACTGGGACCTAATTTAATAGTTTATTTTCGACGGAATTACGTTAGAATTAATTCTATCGAAATTAGTATATATTTGACAGAATTTCTGTCGGAATTACATATCTTTGTGTCGAATTTATAGGGTGTGCTGGCGGGAAAGCTTGGCGCCATTGTGAGGGATATTTTCGACGAAATTCCATCAAAAATAATGTAATTTCGACAAAATTATATCCGACGCATTTATCCGTCAAAATTAATCTAGTTTCGACTGAATTTTTTTCGTCAAAAGTAATTATGTCAAAATTATCCTTTTTTCTTGTAGTGACTATTTATTATATATATTGATATAGATCGGTATTACTACCTCCATGTATCTCAACACTAAATACTAGTCGACATTAATGGATGACACGATGGATGCATAATCATAGCAAAGTTAGGCACCATGATTGGCCACATATTATAAGCTTTCAACGTTAATAAGTACCATCCCACAAAAATTGATAAAAATATCATCTAAAATAAAAGAAACAATTATTTTTAAACAGAGGAGTAACCATGCTACCTAGGATTATATATGAATCGCAAGGATGAAATTTGGTGACCAAGAGATTTGATGATATTTTTTAAGAAATTTTTTATTTACTTGTAGTTTGGGTTTATTACTAAATTTTAGGGTTAAAGAACCATTCCTAAAATTTAGGGTTGAGAAATGATTTTGTGCTATTTGTTATATATATATATATATATATATATATATATATATATATATATATATATATAGATTTAGGATTAACTACATATCTGACTCTAAAATATGCACCCTTTTGCACTTGGTACCCCAAGGTTTAAAAACTCTCATTCCGCTGCCCAAACTAATGTTCAAGTAAGCACAATAAAACCTTTTTAGAATTCCCAACCAATTTGTTTTGCCGAAAAAATTGATACATGTCCCAATTTATGTATAAATACTCTTTGAGTGTATAATAACCGTAAATTGTGTTATTTAATTAGTATAAATACATAAAAATTAATGAACCACTACAAAGTTGGTTTTAATATAGAATACATTCAACAACTAATAATTTCAAGTAACTAATCCCACTAATAATTAATCCTAAAACCTAACTAAAGCTAACTAATTAATCCCAAATAAATAATTAACTATAAAATTAACCCCAATAAACAATAAACTCAACTAATTAAGCAAACAAATTAATTAAAGATCAACAATATAAACAAAAAAACAAAAAAAAAAGCGTATGAAGAGTAATTAAACAATGTATTATAGGTGTATAAATACATACATAATTAATTCCTAAAATGAGATTGATTTTTTTTTGCTTCCTCCATTTCACAAAAAGAGCATCATTTGAGTTTTATCCAAAGCAAATATAAATCTTTAAAATGTATATGAAAAGAGCGCATACAAAATGTAAAAAAAAAAAAGAAAAAAAGAAAGAAAGAAAACACCTAATTATACTCTCTCTCTCTCTCTCCTCCGCTCTTTCTCTTCCCCCTTCCCCAGGTACCCTCTTCCCCTTCCCTAGGTTCCCCTCTTCTCCCCTCCTCATCCCTCCGGCTCCCGTCCTCCCTTCCCCCTATTGCTGCTCTCTCGTCCCCCTTTCATTCTACCCCGTCCCCCCCTTATCCTCCATCCCCCTTTCCTCCTAAATTGAAATAGCTAAATAAAAGAAATGTCGAATTTGGATAAGGATTTATGCCGATATCGGTACACAGATTTATTGATGATTGATGAGTTCTAATGATAACGAGTGGATGGTTTGTGTTCTTCTTTTGCAGATATCGGCTTCTTCTACATTTCTTTGCTTTTATTTTTAGATCTATTGAGTGCTCTACGATAGTATATCTGGTAGATCTATTGCTATGTAGAGGAATGGGTCTTGAATCTATAATTGGTGTTGATATATTTGTTGGTTTAATATATCATCATTTGAAGATGATGAACAGTTTAGAGTTTTTGGATTTGAAATTTTTGGGTTTCATGAATTGGAGAAGATGATGAGGATGAGATTTTTTATTTTTTCCAAATATATCCAGATTTGTATTAGTAGTATGAATGTATTAACTTGGTATTTAACTGGTTTTAAATTGATTTTATATGGTCCAATGTCTAAATATGTGGTCAAACCGTACTTATACTTCCTCTACGAAACACATGGCAATTCCAGCCACTTTTCTTGCCGGAAATAACACGAGGGTCGTCAGTCATGCTTACTTAACAGTTCTTTGGGTAGCGGGATGAGAGCTTTTGAACCTAGGGCTACCAAGTGCAAAAGGATGCATACTTTGAGGTCGGGTATGCAGTTAACCCTAATATTTAAGTGGGTGAAAATTTATCTTTTCTCTTTTAAAAAATATTATATTATAAAATCCAGTGTCAAAATGTTTTGTAACAAAAAAAAAACAAAAAATGGTGGATAGTTTGTCTTACTAGAGATTTTCCAAGGAAGAGGGACAAAAATTACTTTGATTTGGACTTTTTTTTGTTATGGGTTACATAATAAGATATGGGTCCTTATGGACATAGTTTGGATGATAATGATTTTGCCTGGTCCACACGAACCAGCAAAGAAAGTCGCATCCTGATGGGGCATCACAGTGAAGGATCCTAACAACTTAAATATACCCAAACGTCCATGGCATACATTATCCATTAGAAGAAAGCGATGTGTGTATTTTGAGTCCTTTATTTACTTTTTGGGAAAAAGGCATTCCTGCTTTTTGCACAATTAAAGTATCAACAATTTGTAATCTTTTAGATCGGCTTATGGGATCAAGATCTCCAAGTCAATATTGAGAATATGGACTCGAGTCGATTCACGTCGTTATAGATGATATCAGAATAGAAGTCTAGTGAATCAGGTCGTTATAAATGATATCAAAATAGAAGTCTCGTGAATCGTTATAGATGATATCAGAATGGAAGCCTCTTACGATATCATGGTTTTGGAACTTACGCAAAATGTGTTAGAATATTTTAGATATTATTATTGTTAGAAGATTTGGTATATTTTATATTAGGTAAGATTTATATTAGGCATATCTTGGTTATTAAGTTACGGGTGCCCAAGCTAAATTATGCCTATATAAATATAATTAGATTTCGCAAGTAAAATACATACCATTTTATATAATTCTCTCTATATTCTCTGCACGGTATCGAAGCTATAGGTTAAATCTGGTAAATAGACTTCCCATATCCGACAGGATATTATATTTTTGCTTTATTAATCCCCAAAGTTTAATTTTTATTTTCGATTTTCAATTCGTCCGTCAGTTTCTGTTTTGATTTTGCCTTTGGTTTCGGTTTTCAATTCGTTTTTTGATTTCGATTATGGTTTTCAATTTTAGTTTTCATCTTCAGTTTTGGTTTTGTCTTCAGTTTTTGACTTCGACTTCCGTTTCAGTTTTGTCTTCAAGTTTGACTTCAATTTAATTTGTTTCCATCCTTTGGTTGTGCTTGTGAATAGGTTTGGTTTGTAGCCCACCTTTCACTAATTATTGTTCAGTTTTGGATTGTTTCATTCGATTTTGGATTCGACTTCGGTTTTGTTTTGGCTTTGGTTTCGACTTAGGTTTGGTTTCAAATTTTAGATTCGGCTTTGGATTTGTTTTGCCTTTGTTCAAATCTTTTGGATTTGTAATATTTGTATTACTTGAGATTTTGTTTGAAAATTCTTTTCATTTTCAAAAAAGCAAATGTCAACATTTATCCACCCAAGTGGGCTGCTAAGACCACAGAATAAAAAAAAATCAAAGAACTTGAATGAATTGACCATTTAGAAACTTATTGTAATCTGCTTATCTATAAGTTGAAGCTAAATCAAAGACGTGAAATTGATGCTAGTACAAAGGAGAAAGATAAATTATGTTTCCCTAAAAGATTGTTGAAGCCTCGTCAAGATGTGGAAAGTGAAAAAGATTATAAACAGAAGTTGTTGTGACCACGAGTGTTGGGACGTGATTTTATTGGGCCCAGGTACGTGGTGAAACATTCCTTCACGTGGACTATGGCCCACGTGGAGGGAATGTTCCCACGTAGGAGTTTGTTTGGCCAGTGGGAGAATATTAAAGAATCATAACTGTATTTAATTTTCAACTCCTAAGGAAAATGTCAGGATATGATTCGACTTCCTTTCTTTAAGGAGATTCAGTTTGATCCCATTAAGGTATCTAACTTAATGAGGAGTTTTATTTCCATACGGGGACGGACATGGAGTTGGTGGTGTGATCACTATAAATACAAGGTTAAACCCTAATTCACATGTAATAATCTTTTTTATCACTAAAGCATTAAGCCTCCATTGTTAAACCTTGTTCAGCATGTACTTAGTCTCACACCAGAGATATCCCCTGGCGACCCAGGCAGTCAACTCTCTGAGTGTAGTTTCGTTTCTGTGCAGGATTAGACGCGTAGTTTGGTGATTGGGCGCGTAGACAAATCTTAGCGTTAACATTGGCGCTAGAAGGAGGGCCATTAGTGCTAGATAATTCTCAATCACTCAGTAATTTGATTAGAAGTAATGGCTTCAAGCAAGGCAAAGAAAGTGTCAGCACGGGATAAATCGACGACCAGTCTCTCTCAACCCAGAGGCTCAGTCAAGGATAGGTTGGGGCCATCTAGGAGCATCTCGGACAAGCTGGGCCCCCAAAGCCAGTCGGTAGGCCCAACCGATCCACGAACCACAATTGTTAGGAGAAAATTATTTTCGACCACTCAACAGGTCATGATAGCCGTGCCGAAGACCGAAACTCTAGGCCAGATCAGGGTCGGGATGAAAGGGAGACGATCTTAGCCAAAAAGATGCAACGATACAAAGACGCTATAGAGGCTCTACGCCTTTAGCAGATGGTGTCGCTGTTAGACGGAGAGGAAGTTTCCTCTAATCATCATCGGCGTTGAGAAGTATCGCCAGGGGACCGATCCAGGACACACCGTTCGGACGGTTCTCGACATGAAAGGAGTAGGCATAGGAGCCGCTCTCAGAAGAGGATCAGGCGACGAAGCCGATCCCATGATAGGAGCAGGCGTCGAAGCCGTTCTCGGGAAGTGAACAGTGAAAGCAGAGGAAGATCTGAATGGAGAAGGCAGGTGGCCTCTCCAGATCAAGGTCGGGATAGGCGAGAGTCATCCCCTCGAAGGGAAAATCCAAAGGCATTTGCTCGGAAGGTCGAGGATAGGTGAAAGTCATCCTTACACAAGGAAGATCTCGAGGCATTTGTTCGGAGGGTTGTAGAGTTGGAGAAGTTGTTCGCAACGATCAACCAAGAGGAGGTTCCGATTGATTCGACTTCACTGTTCTCCTTGGAGATTAATTAGGTCCGGGCTGATCCTAACAAGAAGGTTCCACACATGGAGAGTTATGATGGATCAAGGGACCTATATGATCATAGCCAGACATATAACCGGCTAATGAAGTATTATGATTACTCTAACGCCACTAAGTGTCAGATGTTTATTACGACTTTGAGGAAGGAGGCTCAACAGTGGATGACGTCATTGGCACCGAACTCAATCTCCTTGTGGAAGGAGCTCTGTGACAAGTTTCATGGCCAGTTCGGGAATAATAAAAGGAGGGGGAAGCCGACGGATTCTTTGATACAGATAAGGCAATACTTTAACGAAACGTTGGGTCAGTACGTGAAACGGTTCCGAAAGGTGGTCGAGCACAATAACGGACTTGAACGGTCTGCAGGCCCTCAGATACTTTACCACAGGGCTGGATGTTGTGAAATCAAAGAAGCTGGTAAATGACATGATGTTCGATGCCCCGAAGGACTTGGCTGAAGCTTATGACAGAGCCGAAAAACTTATTGCAATTAAAGAAGCTATGGGTAGTCTTAAGTCCAAATGCATCAGAGAAACCGAAGGATCGTGACAGGAACAACTGCTGCAAGTTAGACAATAATAACAGAATGAACGATCAACCAAAGAAGAATTTTAATGGGGGTTCGGGAGGAGGACGTCTGCCTTTCCCGAACCGAAGAGTTAACAAGGTGTACACCCGTCTCAATACAAATCGGGCAACAGTATTGGAATATATGAGAGACAAGACATACTTTGAACCTTGGCCGAACAACACCCATCGGGATCGCGAGAATCAAAATAAATATTGCGATTATCATCAAACTACCGGACACTCCACCGAGATTTGTAGAAATCTAAAAAACTTAATTGAGAAGAATGTGCAGAACAGGGAGTTGGTCCAGTTCATTACTGGTCGGGAGGCTTCGAGAAGGGCGAAGAATAAGTACCACAACACCGAGCAGAACCCTAAGCCCCAATCCGAACCGGCACAATAGTCCGACGGGTAGTAAATATGATAAGGTGGATCAGTTGGGAAGGTGACTGGAAAGAAGATGTGCGGGGTGTTGGATTCGGTTCTAACTGTGTTTGAGCAACCTGCTAGGAGGGAACGGCTATAACCTGACACTGTAATATCATTCACCAATGAGGATTACCCATCGGAACCTATCAAGCCACATGAAGGAGCTTTAGCTATAACTAGCCAGGTCGGATCGATGGGCATGAGGCGGATCATGATCGACCATGACTCTTCTATCAATATATTATACACCCATACTTACTAGAGGCTTGATTTGGAAGGAAGAAAGATGGAGGTCGAGCAAAAGCCTCTGTTGTACGGGTTCAGCAATGATCCGGTTCGTGTAGCAGGAACTATTGAAGTTACCAATCATCTTTGGGATGGCTCCTCAACAGATGGAAGTCAACGTCAAGTTTTTTTCTCGTGCATGTGGATTCTGCTTATAATGTTATTCTGGAGACGACCGACATTGACGGCGCTGCAGGCAGTGACTTCTATCACTAATTTTAAAATAAAGTTCCCTACGCCGAACAGAGTTGGCGATGTTAAGGGAGATGTGAATATGGCTTGGAGGTGCTACAGGAATTCGTTAATATCTTTGGTTATCGGGAGGTGTAAACAGAGTCAAACAATGACAATCGAGGTGGAACCGTTTATCAAAGGAAGTACAGAACCCCTTGCTTTGTCCAGCCGAAGAGACTGAGGATATTAAGTTGATCTCGGGAAAGAAAAATAAGATGATAAATATTAATTCGGGTCTTCAGGAGCCATTTCAAACAAGATTGATCGAGTTTGCTTCAGGTATACGCAGATATCTTTGCTTGGGAGCTCAGTGACATGCCTGGGATTGACAAGGATGTTGTTATGCACAAATTAAATGTGGACCCTGCCAAGAAACCAGTTCAGTAGAAGAGGAGGATCTTTGCCCCGAAGCGGCAAAAGATTATCGACAATGAAGTGGCCAAGTTGTTAGCGGATAATTTTATTTTTGAGATCGATTATCCGGAGTGGTTGGCAAACGTGATGTTGGTTCAGATGCAGAATAGGAAGTGGAGGATCTGTATTGATTATAAAAACCCGATTTGAATACAAGGCGTGCCTGAAGGATTTCTACCCACTCCCACACATCGAATAGTTGATTGATGCCACATCAGGGTATGCGTTGTTGAGCTTTGTAGATGCTTTTTCGGAATACAATCAAATTTTAATGTCTAAAAAGGATATCCCAAAAACGACTTTTATAACACATCGGGCGATCTATGCTTATAAGAAGATGGCTTTCAGATTGCTAAATGTCGGTGGTCACTAACCAAAGGATGATGAATTACGTGTTTCGGAAGCAGTTGGGCCGAAGCATGGTAGTTTATGTGGATGATATGATTATCAAAAGCTTATCCATTCGATAACATTTGGATGATTTGGAGGACTGCTTCCAGACTATTAGGCAGTACAACATTAGGCTAAACTTGACAAAGTGCACTTTTGGCCTCGGTTCGGGTAAATTCCTAGGGTATTTGGTGAGTAAAAGGGGTATTGAAGTGAATCTAGAGAAGATCAAGGCCATTCTGGACATGAAATCTCCTCAAACGTTCAAAGATGTACAACAGTTGACGGGTCGGATTACGGGGTTGAGGAGGTTTATGTCCAAGTCGGCAAAAAGATGTTTTCCGTTCTTTGATACGATGAAGGGGCCGAAGAATGAGAAGACATTCCAGTGGACTTTAGAATGTGAGGATGCTTTTTAGGGAATCAAAAAATATTTATCTTCGACACTTCTTTTGGTGAATCCAGTTCCTTCGGAACCTTTGTATTTGTATTTAGCACTGAGTTCGCTGGTAGTCGAAATGCTGCTGGTTCCGAAAGAAAGAGGAAAATAGTTCCCGGTCTACTATGTTAATCATGCTCTTCGAGATGCGGAGACCCGATATCCGAATCTGGAAAAGTTTGCCTATACTTTGATTATAGCCAGTCAGAAGCTACGCCACTACTTTTAGGGAAGGTTAATAGTTGTGTACACGGATCAGTCTCTGGAGAAGATATTGGGTAAGCCAGACATATCAGAACGACTTACAACATGGGCTATGGAGTTGACTCTGTTCGTGTCGGAGTACCATCCTCGGACAGCGATTAAGGGTCAGGCCTTGGCCGACTTTGTGATAGAGTGCTCTTTTTCTGAACCCGACTCTGTCGATTAGGTAGAAGTGGTGGTTGGGCCGATCTCAGAGGTTCGATAGGTTCAGACTTCATGGACGCTATATGTGAATTGGTCATCAACTTCTCATGCTAGCGGCGCGAGGGTAATTCTGACAAGTCTAGAGGGTTTCAGGGTGTAACAGGCCATCCGCTTCAGTTTTAGGGTGACTAATAATAAGGCTGAGTATGAAGCGATCTTAGCTAGGTTACGGTTGGCGAAGAGTTTGGAGGTGCAAAGGCTAATCATATTCAGTGACTCTCAATTGATAGTTAAGCAGATATTAGGGGAGTATGAGGCCCGAGGGGTAGAGATCACTAAGTATCTGGCGGAGGTCAAGGATCGGCTCCATTATTTCAGTTCGTATACTTTCTAAGGGGTGGATTGGTCCAATCACACTATTGCCGATGCCTTATCCAAGCTGGCTACGTGAGATATGTCTTCTTTCGGGGGGGTTAGTATATTTGGAGGTTCTGGAATTTTCAAGTATTCAGAAGTTAGATGTGTGTGTAGTGGAACGTTCAGACTATTGGATGACGCCTTATATAAGTTATCTTGCCGATGGTGAGTTAACTTCAGATTGGATATTAGCGAATAAGATATAGTATAGGAGCTCGAACTTCGTACTGATTAATGGCCACTTATATAGGTGTGCATACTCTTCGCCTTTGCTGAAGTGTTGGTCCCATCCGAAGCAGAGTATGTACTTCGAGAAGTTCACGAGGAAATCTGTAGGGATCACATGGGAACTAAGGCTTTGGTGTACAAGGTGCTTCGACATGGTTATTATTGGCCTACTATTTTTCAAGAAGCTAAAAAATATGTTCGAAAGTGTCCAAAATGTCAGTTGAATAGTCCGATTCTTCATCAGCCGCCTGAAGAACTGTTCTCAGTCTTGTCTCCGATCCTATTCGCAGTGTAAGGAATTAATATCTTAGGATCATTGCTGAAGATGAAAGGGCAGGTCAGCTTTATGGTGGTGGCTATCGATTATATGATTAAATGGGTAGAGACCAAACCACTTCGGACGATAACTGAGCAGGAATATCTTACGTTTTTCAAAGAGTTCGTGGTTTTTCGCTTCGAAATCCCTATGGTGGTAGTATCAGACAACGGTTAGACAGTTTGTGGGTTCGAAGTTTGAAGAGTTCCTGAAAGATTTGGGCATCCAGCATCGATGGACTTCGATTGCTCATCCTCAGTCTAATGGTCAAGTAGAAGTCAATAACCGGACTCTACTCAATGGAATTAAAAGAAGATTGGACGAAGCTAAGGGAAGATACCCCGAGGAGTTGCTTAGTGTTCTATGGACATATCAGACCACTCCCCAGACTACGACAGACGATTCGCCATTCAGACTAGCTTATAGGATCGATGCTCTTATTCCAGTTGAGATTGTGTCTCCTTCGCATCGGGTCAGTCAATATAAGGAGTTGTATAATGATGAAGGCCTTCGCCTCAATCTTGATTTGTTAAAGGTGGTTCGGGAGTCAACCTTGGTAAGGGTGGCAGTCTACCAGAGGAGAATGACCAGGCACTACAATAAAGGGGTAAAGCTGAGGAGATTTGAAATTGGAGATCTAGTCTTTTGACAGGTGGAGGCGTTGGCGCCCCAAAGCCTCAGAAAGCTAATGCCTAACTAGGAAGGACCCTATGAGGTTACTGAAGTGCCGAAGCGAGGAACTTACTAACTTCGAGCAATGGATGGGACAAAAGTCAAAAACACTTGGCATGCTGGGAGACTTAGAAAGTATTATCGGTAATGCATGTTAAGTAGTTTCTTTTATGACTATGTAATTTTGTCGAAGTACTTAATGAAATAAAAATTCAACTTTGCTCGAATGATATTTTCATTAATTTTTAATGTATGTACATCGGAGATTTGATTACATAAATAGCATAATAAACTATAACAAAATTTTTTGTTGCTGTGGAGAAGGAGGTTTGCTTTAGGCTTCGGTTTCGTCGTCTGAAGAGTCTAGGATCGAAGGGTCAAGACCAGCGGCAATCATCCTTTCCTTGTCCTTGTCCCTAGTACTTTGGTAGCCATCATTAAACTGTTGTATGACTTATTACGTCAGTTCGGGGGACTTTTGATACTCTTGATAGATTTGTTATTTGACTGCATCGGTTAGTGGGGGACCCAATGCCTTGTAATCGGCGAACTCCTTCTTTAGGATGTTGCGGGCATTTATATCTGATCTGAGCTTGTCGTGCATGGTTTTGATTTGTTCATAATAAGCCAGGTTGCCATTATTTAACACGTCGTTGTCTTTCGTCCTCACTTCGTAGGCGTCTAAGAGTATTCTTTGACGTCTCTCGCCTTTGACAACATTTTGTGTGGTCGTCTCCAGTTAAGCCTGAAGTTTATTTCAATGGAAGGTGGTGTTGGCGTGTAGGCTCTTTTCTTTCTCCAGGCCAGTCATTGCAGTTTGTACTTTGCCTTTCAAATGCTCGACTTCAGCATCTAATTGTTTTTCCCTTTTGGATATGTGGGCGAGTCGGCATAGGATTCGGCCGGTAACAACTGTGGCCAAATAGCAAGGGGAAAAGGGGTTAAAACTGAACTTAATATGTGAATTTAGAGTTAGAGTTAAATCAGAAATATTTACCCGACTTTGATGCAAGGCGTTGGCGTTTATGAGCTCTTGGAGACTTGCTCCCTCGAACCTTTCGTCATCTTTGGGAAGCGCGAAGTGCTCAAAAAGGTCGATTGGGAAGTCTTTCGCGTTTTGTGGCCATAATGTCACCGAAGTAGGAGTCTCTCGGCTACGGTTGGAAGTTGGTAAGGAATGTTAGGGAGAAGGAGGAGGCGATTGATGTTTGGAGGAAGTTCCAATGTGTTGTTTTTTTGGTGGGGGTCGGGGTTCAGATAAAGGGTTATCATGTTCTTTTCTTTTTTCTGTATGGTGCAGTTCGGACGTTGAGATCGGGTTGGTGGTTGTGTTCGGTTCGGTGGTACTGGTTGGATCGGTGGATGCGTTCGATTCGGTAAGGGTCGTTTGAAGGGTTTTGGAGGCTGAGGGGTTGGTTTGAATGTTTTGTTCTGCTTCGGTGGAGGGTTTTGCTTGGCAGTCTTCACTCGACGCCTTCTTTTCGCTTGAAAAAGAGTGCTCCTTTCAGAAAGGGGCATATCTAGAAGGCTTTTTTCGATGAAACCAGGTGTAGAAATAATGGAGGATGTTAGTTGTGATATTGGGATTGCGATAATAGGTTGAATCAAGGTTAGGGTTTTGGTTGGTTCTACTGGTAGGATAGTTTCTTCAGTGGGTTCAACGAAAGTTGATCGACTAATGTTGGTGACTGGGGTTAGCTTGATAAGGGACACTATAAGAATAGGAAGGTTGGGTCAGCATAGAAGATTGCAAAATTAACTCTTGAGTAATATATAGAGGAAAGGGTTTGGAACTTACGTTTATGGTCATACAACCAGGATTGGTCGCTCAAGAGTTCGTCGTCCCACTCCTTCAGCGACAGCTTTTTAATGAATTTCACCAGCTCTTCAAGACGGGTTTGAGGCAACTCTCCGATGGCTACATTAGATCTGGAGGCTTCAGTTCAGTCAGGAATTTCACGACTGTTGGGACCACGGATGAAGAACCACAGTAAATGTCATCCTTTGTTGCTTGAAGGAGTCTTCATCAATGGGCGTTTTTCGATTTGTTTGCTTTGTTGCTTGTTTATTTGCCAGAATCCAGATTCTCTGGATCAGCTCATGGAGAATAAGGAGAAGAAGAAGTCGATGGTGGGGTGAATACGGAGTTTGTGGCAGAAAGCGATGAAGGAGATGATGTGGATGTAGGAGTTCGGCACCAGTTGGGCGAAGCCGACTCCGATGAACCCTAGGAGGGTAATGATGAAAGCGTGAAGGGGGAGGCGTACCCCATATTTGAGGGCACTAAGAGAGATGGCAGTTCACTTGTCAGGGTGGTGGTACATTCGTTCGACATGGAGGGGGGCTCGAATCTTGTAAGAGGCCAGGATACGATATTGTTCTCATATTCCGGCGATATTTTGAGCGGTGATTTTGGAGATGGTGTTGATATAAGCGAAGGTTTCTTCATTTAAATACTCTTTTATCATTTTTTGGGTTTTGATTTCGGCTTTAGATTGGCTTGAAGTTTGGGGGTAGTGGAGGATGAAGGGTTTTTGGCAGCCATTGGTGGATGTAGTTGTCGAGATCGGAAGGGATTTTCGCCGGAAAATAGTAGGGGTTGCAGGTAGGAGGAATAAGTTGCAAAGAGGGAGCACGAATAGTTTTGAAAATTTAGATCTAAAATGTGGCGGTTCGTTTCGGGGAAAAGTGGGTTTTGATGTGACTCTTTAGTTTGCACGTTTCTCAAGTTATGACTGATAATGATGGTGGGGTCCAATGTTTGGCGTGTGCAACAAGAAGGGATTGTTTGGTTTTGAGGAAAATGGTCTGAATTGTATTAATTTTTTGTATACTCTCTTATTAAAAGGTAGTTATAACAAGGGAGTGGGGGCCAATGTTGGGACGTGATTTATTGGGCCTAGGTGGATACGGTGGGCCATAGTCCTCGTGGAGGAATGTTCTAACGTAGGAGTCTGTTTGGGCAGTGGGAGAATATTAAAAAATCCTAACTATAGTTAATTTTCAACTCTTAAGGAAAGTGTTAGGATATGATTCGACTTCCTTTCTTTAAGGAGATTCACTTTGATCCCATTAAAGTATCTAAACCTAATGAGGAGTTTTATTTTCATACGGGGACAGGCATAGAGTTGGTGGTGTGATCACTATAAATACAACGTTAATCCCTAATTCACAGGTAATAATCGTTTTCAGCACTATAGCATTAACCCTCCATTGTTAAACCTTATTCAACCTGTAAAGTTGATTTAATGGTAAGACGTACTTGTTATGATTACCATTATTAAAGACTGAAGTGTTATCTAATGTATAATTTTTGTTATTCCTTTGAATCAAATGAGCAAGATGAAAAGGTGTAATTCATGTGGTGAAGCTAAACAAAAATAGTGTACCAAATTAAGGCCGTCAAAGAAAGCACCTCATAAATACCTCATAAATACCCAACAAACAAATTAAACCCATAATAGCGCTTCAGGAACAGTTGAAGGATAAACAACATAAGGATAAATTGGATAAATCTGGAGAAGATCTACTAGGGCCATAAGAAGTTCACTGCTAGAATTTGCTTCTTCAGCGACAAAGTCGTCGCTGAACATCAAATGCCATCATTGATTACATAATTAGCGATGGGCCTGTTGGTCGCCAGTGCCCGCAGCTATAGTCATTTTGACGGATAAGCGGTCGCTGATTTGGTAATTAGCGACGACATATTAATGATGTCCGTTGTAGTTATGTGGGAAAATAGCGACGGAAAATGCTAAATGTGATGAAAATAAGCTCATACCGTTGCATAGTGAGCTTATTTTCCGTCACAGTCAGCATTGTCGGGCAACGAAAAATTCAAAAAGCACTTTCAGCATTCAAGTCAAACCAAAAATGAGACTTAAGTGTGGGAAGCCTAGGGGTCTGGACTACGGGTTCCGGCCGTAGGATCTTCACCTACGCACTTAGTCAACTTTTTTCACTGTCTTGAAGATCGAATAGCCAGAACCTGTCAGAATCAAACCAAGCAAAGTACAAGATAGTCGAAAGAAATTAATGATTGTAGAAATAAAACTATGTCCATACAAAATGCCCTAAAGATTCAGCCTAGGGGTTCCTAGATCCTCCAGACTTGGTCACATCATGGCTCTTTTGTTCATTTGAAAGCTCAATCAGAATGTTAATTGTTCATCTGAAAGGTCAATAAGAAGGTTAAAGAGGTGCTGGAGATTGTAGATGATGAAGACATTTGTTTATGTATTGTGCTCTGATACAAAAATCAGAATTAGGGATTTTAGGGTTAGTTCCTCATCGGCTTTAGGCCGTGTTTTTGGGGGGTTAATCATTAGGCAGCACTACTAGCTTTGCTTTCTTGTCGATTATAATCTCTTAATAAAAAACAAATAGAAAATGAATATCTTTTCTACTTTATCTGGAAAAGTTTTTGCATCGTTAATTACAGTGTATGCATGCATTAACCAGGCACAATTTCATATAGTGTTTAGTTACAGACAATGATCAAAACTGATGTATCATGGGTAGAAGCAAGACCTTCTATATTAGAGGTGGTTCCGGTGTAGAGCATAGAATTTATATTAAATTTCATGTTTATCTAAAATTAGGATCCAAGTGGGTATTAAGTTTAGTTTTGTTTCAATTTGGCAAGGAGATCCTCGAAACGGTACTATGAATTATGTACTATTTGTCAAGAGATAGATTGACCAATCTTTTATAACTTTGGTTTGATTTGATTAATAAATAATTTTTGTTGATAAAAAAAAATCATATTGTATAGGTTTTTTTTTTTGTTTTTTTCCTCCCTGTTTTGTTAATTAATATTCATTTTTTATGTTGGGAGGTAATTAAGTTTGATGTCCCCGTCTTATTTTGTACGTGTAAGGTTGATGTCCCACGTAGTATAGGCGACACTTTTGGATGAGTTTGTCCATGGATAATCGACAAAATCATTTGAATATGTCTAAAGTTTTAAAAAATAAAAATAAATAAACAATAATAACAATAAAAAATTGAGTTACATTTTAAATTTGAAAATATAAAGAAATCTTAATTCTTATCTAATATATAAAGTCGGAGGAAACATTTTTGTGTTAACAATTTTTTTATAGCCTTTTCGGGGTCCTAAAATGTCCTTCAACTTTGATGGTAATTCCTATTTTATCTTTATAACTACAACTTTACTTATCTAGCTTCTTTTTTAACTTTCAAATTTAAATAGTCTGACAACTTAATCCTTAAAATTTTAACTTTTTAAAATTAATATCATAAAATAAAGTACATGCATAACGTATGTGTCTCAGAGTACTAGTTTAAATAATACAAGTTTTAAATAATGTAAACATATATAACAACTCAAAACAATAGAATAATTTAGACTCTGATACAGAACTAGAGTATAATATATATCCCCTTGTGTTTTATCGATGTTTGGCTATGATAAATCCATACTAGGGCATAGTGCTGATACAAAGTTACAAACAAACACAAGCATATATGAATTACACCCATATTATACTTGCAAACAAACACAAACTTGGATAAATTACTCAATATCATTCCCATGAGCTTCACTTGTATGGCATGTGATCTAAGTGGAGGCAACTTACTTTCTCATTAATTTACAAAACAGTGTCCCAATTAAGCTCAAGATTCCCCGATGGAGATTGTAAAGCTATCAGTTATGCCAACACACCTAAAAGATTCTCTATTAAACAACCCCCACCAATGGCACATGTGCCCTAAAGGCTAAATTAAACCCTAAGAGCATCCTTGTGTCCTCACTATATATTTTAAGCACAAAGGTCCCACGATATCTATATTCTCCACCAAAACCAAACACGCCTATCGTTACCCACACTTTTCATCCCACTTCTAGAGTATTTCCTTCTTGTTTTTATCTTTCTCATTTACTAGCAGCGGATTAGAATTCCAGATAATTTATTTTAGATAGTCCATTTAGGTAGTTTAATAATAATAATAAAAAAATAGTTGTATTTATATAACTAAAGCGTTGTATTTTGGTAGCCTTTTTTTATCAGTAAAAAAGAAATTTTATTAAAACATAAATGTCGTACATAATGTGACAAATCCAAAAAGTGTGTATAGGGCCACAACAAATTATATATCTACATATAATCAACAAACAAAATACCCAAAACCCAATTGCAAACCCTCAAAGATTAGGCCAATTACATTTTGGTGGCCTTTCTTATACAAGTAATTAATATACAATTGCAATTTGCTAGCTATGTAAATGCAACTCATTCCTATAAAATTACCCAATAAACTGTCACCAAAAAATTGCTCAAAATTATAGGATCCTTTTTATAGGATAATTTTTTTATCTTTTATATTTCAGACATCTTTTGTGGGAAGACACGTAGTATTTCTTTGTTGTTTATATCTGCTTCATGCCCTATAAATAACTCACCCTGTTCTCCTTTCTCTTCACCACCAACAACCCTATTTCCTTCACCTAGCAAGCTGATTCATTATTTCCCCCAAAAATGTCTGGCGTTTGGGTATTCAAGAATGGCGTTATCCGCCTTAACGACAGTTCAACAGCCGATCAGCAATCACTTCGAAAGAAGGTTTTAGTGCACTTACCAACAGGGCAAGTGGTTTCATCCTATGACATTCTCGAGCGAATTCTGAGGGAATTGGGATGGGAAAGATACTATGGTGGCGACGTCGATCTCTTCCAGTTCCACAAGCAATCTTCCATTGATCTTATTTCACTTCCTAAGGACTTCTCCAAGTTCAATTCCGTTTACATGTATGATATTGTCGTCAAAAATCCCAATATCTTCCACGTCCGCGATTGTTAGGTGTGCAGACTGATAGAGTATATATCTTGTCCTGCATCAACCGGTTTATTCGCCGGCTGTATGTTTGTGATGGTTTCTTGGTATTTGTGTGCCTTTTATCTTCCTTGCATCCTTCCCTGTTTTGTTTGTTGATGATTGTAATGAGTTTGGAGCAGTAGTATATATATAGCTAGCGAGCTTGTGTTGTAATGCTTGGTTTATATAATAAATTCATTTTCTACTTTTGTTTCATGGGAGTATAATAATGCATTGATTAATTCAATATATAGCTAGCTTGTGTTGTAATGCATTAGGGTTTGATATACACCATCTGTCCCAAATTATAATCGAGTTATTTCATATATATTTGCAACCTAAATGAGATTTTACTGAATTTAAAGAAATATGTAAACAAAAAACACTAAATCAAAACTTAAATTTAAATTTAAATTCTATATTGTACTTCCTCAGTTCAAAATATTCTCTACGTTCCAAAATATAATATTATTTTTGATTCTTTGAGGTTACATTAAAATATTTTTAAAATTGACTAAAGTCAAATTGTAAACTATTTAAAAAGAATTATTCATCGTAAACATTTATTGTTTTATAAATTTTAATCAATCATCTCAATTTTAAGTTAAAAAGTATTTCAAATTTACTTTTAAATTCTATAATGATCTTATAATTTGAAACAAATGAAATGTATAGTTATTTTGTTGTTTGTGGTCATGCAGGGCATAGTCGAGTGAGTTTCCATGTTTAACTGATCAGGTGTTCTTCGCTGTGCACATTTAGTAATGATTTTGTCAGGATGTTAAAGGGGCAATGATGAATAATGATGAAACCATGATGGGCTACCCTGATCCGACAAGGATTTGTTTAGGTTGTGTTACAAATTTTATAACCTTAATGGAAAAGAGAGTTCCCAGATAATAAGGTTAACATATTACATTCTTAGTTATATTTTTTCTCAATAATATTTTGATAATATACTCCTACTTGTTCACAAAAAGTGGTTCATTAAAAAATTTGCAAGCGTTAAGAATATATTTTATTTCTAATGTCGGGAGATACAAGTTCCTTTGAGAATAGATATAGAATATATTGATGTGAGAGTAAAAATGTTGACGGAGTAAAAATGTTATTATCAGAGCAATAAATTTCCTTTTAAATTTTAAGTGTCACTAAAATAATTACAAAAAATATTGCTAAATATCTATTTTCTTTAACACATTATTTTTACTTTTACAATATCAACAACCTAAAAAAATATTAACCTAAATTTGATTTGGAAATAAATGTGCTACTGCAAAGACCGATTCAATTGCTAATATAGACAAATTAATCATAAATATTTTGGTATATATTTTGTATAACAATATAAAAATGCGGACGGATGCCCATTTAAAATGTGATTTGTCAAATATATCTCCTCTTGAAAATAATCATTGTCGACATAATTAAATTGTGGATGGTAAGTATAATTAAATCCTTACTGTCTAAATTGTGATTGAATGGCTGGTGGTTATAGTTATGCCCGTCCGCAATTTAATTTGGTGGGACATTAACAAACTAAGCTATGGACGTAAGCCAAATTTGACTTTCATCCGCACTTGAATTATGCAGACGATAATTGTCGTCTGTAATTTAATTATGTGAACGATAATTATTTTTGAAAAGATAATATTTCTAACAAATCACATAGTGAGCCTCCATTCGCAGTAATTTTATGGATGATTGAAATATTTAGCCATTAGATCAAATTTGGAATGGTGAAAGATGTTTTGTAAGACTAATATTTTTACAATTGTAATTGTGGATGGGATCTTTATCTATTCGTGTGTGTGTGTAGGGAGGTGATCTGTATCCACAATTGGATAGGATCATCCTTCCATCCAACTCGATCCTGTCCATCCATCGTGAGATTTAACTGCTTGTACCAAACCTTTCTACATAACAATTATTAGGAGCCACAATAACTGTTATGCGGAGCCGGCCGCACATGTGCAATTATCTAAATGCCCATGCAATGCAAAATATATATACCTGCTGCACAACTGTTACGCGGTAAGCTTTTTTTGTTTAAAATTGGGACTGCGTTTCAGTTATGCGGATAAGATTTTTAATCGACAGAGCGCTCGTACCAAATAGAAATCTCTACCACACAACAGTTGTGCGGTAGACACCTAAGAAATAAAACCTTCAGATCAGAAGGAACTCAATCTTCCGCACTCTCTCTCCCCTCATCGATTTGCCAAACTCAATCTCCCAAATCAAAACTCATCTCCAATTCGCCGCAATAGGAAGTTTAATTTGAGATTTATACCCATTCAGCTGTGTTATTCTCTTTAACAACTCCAAGATTCAATCAATTTTTTGCATTAATAAGTATTTGATTTCTTCTCACATGTTGCATTGTATGCGTGCGCGTGTGTATATATATATATAGTAGATTTGGATCCAACATTAAATTTGAATGTGTATCCAATGGTGGATCCAACCTATTGTATTTGGAGATTATTTGTGATGGATGTTATATATGAATTAGGTATTTTATTTCGTTTTGGACATATAATAAATTGTATGTTGTTAAATTTTTATCTTTATCTTTATTTGGAAAATTTATTATTGTGAATGTTATTGGGAGAATAAGAAATTTTCATTGTTGATTTATTATTGTCAATATTGATAAATTATACATTATTGAGATGAATGTTGGTTGTTATTGGTTAATAATAGTTTTTAATGATTAATAGTGGTAGATAATTTAATATTACCAGGTAATTTTGGTATGACTATTGATATTGGTTAGATAATTTATGTTTTTTATTTGGTAATTATTTGTCGTGGTTGTTGTTAATATTTGATTGTATTTTATTAGTATATAATGAGCATTTTGATTGGTAATGTATAACATTATTATGGATAATATAATAAAATTAGTTACTTTTGATTATGTAATTTATGAATATTCTTGGCTCAATAATTTGTATAATGTTTATGTTAATATAGAATGGACTTTAATCTTGGACCATATATATGATAATTTCGTACTTTGGGATCAAATACAACACCACTTTGAGGAAGTATGGAACAATGAGAAAAATAGTACTTTTAGGTTGCGTAATGATGAGGATGGGACCAAACTAGACGCATTTAAATTAATCCAAACCCAAATTGATTTGTTAGAACAATGAGACTTTGGGGTGTTTACTGAGCCTAGAATAGCCAATAAGATGCATTCATGTTTAGTCACCGCATTAGTAGAATAATGGAGAAGTGAGACAAACACGTTAGAAGATGTCTTTTATATTCTAGGCTTATCTGCGGTAGGCAAGCCCATTACTTGTGGGCTTTATGGATAACCGAAGGAGTTGTGGGAAATTTTGAAATTATATCCATTTGCACAAAAGGGGGATAAGGCTTATGTTCGTGGTGGTATAAGCACTTCTTGGTTAGCTCATAGATTTTGGGTCTTACCCCGACGTACTACTTCCCAACTAGTTAGGATATACACCAAGGCATATGTTTTATATATCATTGAAAGAATTTTGTTTCCAAATCCAAGCCAAATTGTATGTCATACTTGGTATTTGTTATTTTTAGATGATGTCATAAAGATATCTGAGTACACATGGAGTGCGACCTTGTTGGCTTGCCTATACCGCAGCCTGCACAAAGCAATAATGATTGATGCAACAACAATTAGTGGATGTGTTACTCTGTTGTAAATAATTTTAAAATTACATTTTCATATAATTTTGGCAACAAATGTACATATTTATTTATTTGTTTATTATGCTTATGTTCTCTATTTTTTCTTTTCAAGTATGGGCATTTGAACGTATTACAACTGGGCGCCCAATTCATCCAAATGGTAGTAGAATTTTCTTACCTCAGGCTTCTAGTTCGGCATATTGGCGTACGGAAGATAAAGCCCAGGTGGTCAACATAAGTACCCCCACCACAATATGATGGCTTATAAGATAGAACTAGACGTCGTGAATGACGTAATAGTTACGTGGATGCCTTATGAGTCGTACAAGGATTGCACGGGCCCTAAGTATGAACATATAATTTACTTTGGTACTCCAGAATCCCTCTGATATGGTTTGATGTTGTGGAGTTTCAAATGCCAGATTGGACATTACATCAGTTCGGGAATTTTCAGGATATCCTATTGGATGCAGAGAACATGGAAGCCCTACGTGCACCGCATGAGAATATATATTGAAGTGTTAGAATTCATAATACTAAGATGACCATATATATCTTTGGAATCTATGGCAAGATCTAGTGGATATCTTAGTGGTTGCTATGAGACAAGTTATCCCTATATCACAATACCTAAAGTGGTATCATAGGATAACCAGACTATGAATTCAACGTCCGCGTCTCGTGAAAGATGATAAATATGCAGCACATGGACTATTTCCATAATATAAGGCCATGAACCTTGTAAGTTTGGCATTCAATAAGTCATTTTAGCTAGTTAAATTATTTACACAAAGTTTAGTAACACTTATTTATTTTATATAAATTTAGTATGCCATGGACTTTGTTGGAAAAATATTACAAAATTTAAAGAATCTATTCAACGCCCCTTTAGATCTTTTTGTGTCTTTTGAGAATAACAGAATACCTATTAGTTCTATATATACGTGATATAAAAAGTAACAACATCCCAAAATTTTCATACGTAACAATTGACCTATAATCTACCCACAATATGTTTGCAATACGATTACATTGAAAAAAAAATTTGGTGGGACTCTCATGCTCAAGTTTTTTCAAATACTAAACAGCAGCTTGTGCATCATTTGAATCTAAGACATTGTCTCATATGTCTCTAACTACATTCCGAATGTCTTTCTCTGAAAACCCCGCATTTTTCTTTCCACCACCCATTAAACTAAGAGTATTCATCATTCAGCTAGCCCCAATTCTAGCGATGTTCAACGTGTCGATAAGATTTCTAGTCACCCCACTTTTATTTTTATGTGTCTATATTTGAGAAGTTTTACTTGGTGACATAAATTCATGGTTAATGTGAGACAAATCTCATCACGCGTTATTACTGCCTTCTGGACCTGTTTTCATAACCTGCCAACTGTCAACAAGAATTGAACCCTCGACTTCAATATTAACAGAAGTAAGTCTTACCAGTGGACCAAGTGGTCATACGTTGAATACTAGCACCTTAAAAGCACTCAATCATAACCAAATTAAGTTTGTTGGAAAAACTCCTCCAACTAGAACTATCTCTAATAAATTAAATAATAAATCATTCTAAACAAGTAATGCAATTCCACCAAATAAATAACAACCGAAAAAAATAATAGTACGAAAAAAAAACCAAACACAAGACACCTAATCTTACGTGGAAAACCGTATAAAACGAAGAGATAAAATCACGGGTCAAGCTCTAAATAATTCCACTATAATCAATTGTGAGTATAAATAGTCCTTCCAAGTTTTATAACTAAAAGTTTGAAATATAACGAAATTGAGAGAATATAAGAATACTTTAATTTGAGTGAAAACTCAAATTATCTCACCACCAAGAACCTCGTAATTAATTAAAGTCTTTAAGCAATTAATTGATCCAAATAGATGATGAAAACTCATGAATAAACCTTCACAAAAACTCCCTTTTTTTTTAATTCTGTAGTATTACTTCTGTCGAAATCACCCGCTGTTGAAGTTGATCTTCAACCGAATAAAGTACTCACAATTGTTATATCCTTTTTTTACATATCATCACGCCACAAAGCTAGTATATATATATATATATATATATATATATATATATATATATGTATGTATATGTATATGTATGTATATGTATATGTATAAATATGGTATACTCCAAATACAAATTAGATTCGGTAAAACAAAAGAATTTATATTCCTTTTTAACTTGGCCCCACACAGATTAACCCAGTTCCTTATTTGCTTGGGAAAGAATTCTTGCCTCACGTGACCAACATGACCATCAGGAAAGCATGTGCTATAATCCCATGTAATAACACCACATGCTAGCTTTAATACACTACCAATAAAATTGGTACATCTCATGGGTTTAGACCCCACAAACCCAATAATCTCCCCCTCCAAATCCATGAGAGAGGGGCTTCCACCGTGAGCCTGTCACTTGGAGTCCATCCTAATCAACTTTCTTCCCTTTCATCAATTCTTTTTCCATCACTTTTCGAAGCTAGTGATAATGAACATTAATGGGATTGGGATGATTATGATAAGTGGCGTTCTTAGTCAAGTGAATTGTACTATAACTATAATAATAAACCATATACTCATCCTATATCAAACCCAACACTTGGAGAAACTGTTTCAACCATAACATCTCTTTGTCTGCTTTCGTAGTGGCGATGTATTTCGACTCAGTTGTAGATAAACAACACACTTCTACAACTTGGAGTGTCATGATATAGATCCCCCTGCAAAAGTAAACAAATACCCCGAAGTAGACTTATTCTCTTCAAAACCTGTCATGTCTACATCTGTAAAACCCTCTAAGACTAGATTCGAACCGACAAAATCTAAACACAAACTGGAAGTAGCTTTCAAGTATATGATAATCTACTTAACTTCTTCTTGATGTTCTCTATTAAGATTTGACAAATACATGCTCACAATGCCAACTGCATGGGCAATATCTGGTTGTGTACAAACCATCGCATATGTAGACACCCAAATTTTGCGTTTCCTATACTAACCTTGACAGGAGGGCAAAATCGTCAATTAGCCTGGCTTACGAGACAGAAGGTGGACATAAGTGCAAACACTCAAGGCCACCCCGACGACTTGTGATCAAGGTTGACACGACGACGGGCGAAGCAAACACCTATGAATGATGTGGCACTTTTTCCAGCGGTTCCCGGACTGCAAAATGCAAGCCTTTCAGCAGAAACCGATGATCTGACACGAGAATCGAGGTGCGGTTCAGAAAATGAGAAAATCAGCCCACCCAGCCGCGGATTGATCTGCGGCCAAACGATTAAAATAATGGTAGTGCGCGAGACGGCTGAAGTGCGTGGTGGGCGCGGGGGAACCGAGGCCAGCCGCGGATTTATCTGCGGCCAGCCGCGGATTTATCTGCGGCCAGCCGCAGATCAATCTGCGGCTGCCTAGGGCAGCCCCTTATCAGGCCATTTTGCATACATAAGAGAAAAAAAGGAGGCGGGAGCAGCTCGGAAAGGAAGGAGAAAACAGCAAGAAAATGAGAGAAATTAAGAGAGAAAAGAGTGAGAAATAGTGAGGAATTGTACCCATTTTGTGAGATTACATCTCATATTTTCTACTCTATTCAATACACAAATTCATACATATTGTGCGGACTATTTGCAAGGTGAAAAATCTTTTGTTTTAGCATTTTGTTTTACCATTTTTGTTAAGCTTTTTGTCATCCAAATTATATTAAATGTAGTTGTTCTTGTATGTTGTTGTGAATCCATGGATTGAGGGCTATTAGTGAGGGTTCCAAATGGAACGAAATTCCTCCTAATGGCCCGATGATATCCATTTGGTGAATTTTTAGCTCGTTGTAATGATGTATTGTGCATAGATTATTTAGATTGTTATTTTTAGGATCTTGTGGGTGTGTAGCAATTTTGGATGTGAGCCTAGGAGCGTGACCCCGTGGTCCAAATCCGATGATGGACATCTATTGATATATGTAATAAATTCGATGTATCTTTCATTGTAAATATGTAATCATCGGGCCTTAAAACGACGCCAAGGCGAGAATCGTGTTTAAGGCCCAGAAATAGTGAAACTTGTGATCGTAGGCGTTTGGAGTTATTTTGATGGCTTACATGCCCGTGAATAGCCCCAACGCATTTTAATGCTTGATTTGATTTATGACACGAAATTGATTTCAAAGCTAAATGATAAGATTTTCATAAAATCAATCAAACTAGGCTATTAGCATCACGAGGTTAATAAATGGGAAGTGCTAATGAATGCCGATTCTATTTCAACGAGAAAGCTAAAGAAAATCGTTTTCAAACATCACAAGAAATGGTTTTGTGAAATAAATGACGTTTTATTAAACCGTTGTGCATAGGGTTAAAGAGATTCTAGAAGTTGCCCATCATTTAAGTTATGAAAGCAACGTATAGATCTCGATTCCTATTTTGAGGAAGGTTTAAAACTCTTGTTTTGCCAAAACGACACTTAATGAAAACCTTACAGTTTTGACAATTAAAATCAAACCTTTCTAATAAAGAATAAAGCTTTCTCGTATAAACCGAAGGACATTCTAAGGCATTATCAAAAGAAAACACGACTTTCCATAAAAAAATCCCAAGTGATTCTTTCATACAAACTCACCACGACATTCACATAGGCACACACACACACACGCATGCACACACACATTCAAGAATTAAAGGGATAGGAAAAACATCAAGATTGCGGTAACCGTGTTTCACGGAAGTCGGGGGGTGCCTAACACCTTCCCCTCGCTTAAGCAAGCCTCCGAACTCTATGAATCTCGGTTCACAGACCAATTAATTCGGAGTCACATATGAGCCAGCGATTTACGAAAACGAAAACTCGGATGAGTTGGTACATCCATTTCAAATATACCAATTGGCGACTCTGGTTAATTGGCTCATCATAAAAAACGATCTTTCAAAACCCCGTCGACATCAATGCCGACCCTTTTCCAAAAATCATTTAATCAAGAGGCTAAAATCGGAAAAGACCAAAGAGACGAAAAATCCGGCGTCGACAGCTGGCAACTCTGCTGGGGACTATTAGAGGGCTTAAGCCGCGTTCAAATCTTGATGCTATCCTATCCTTTAAAAAAATTCATGAATATGTGTGTGCATGCGATATTTTGATCTTTTTTACTTTTATTGTGTGAATGTGTGTTTTGCCCAATAAATGAATGATTGAATGAGATTGCTTTACTTTTAAGTAATCATTTGCATACGGTGAGGACGATGAATGTGAATGTATGTTGAGAGAGTACCTCCTCCTGAGGCGAATCTGTCGGTTCCTTATTACTGGACTCGAAGGGGCTGCTCCCCGGAGATGGCTCAGGAAACGCACCACCCAAATCCGCTCCAATTGAAAGGATTCAGACGAGTAGATTGCGAAGATTTGGTGACCTTCATGCCGAAAAGCCCGCGAGAGTAAACCCTAGGGTAGGTCAGCCTCTGATAAACCTAACGGAAGGGAAGCTTCTTCATGCTCTTTTATCGTTCAGTCAAAATGAATAAATGTCATGTAAATAGCATACAATTGGCAGGCCGTCATCATCGTAATAAATGTGTCCTGTATCATGTGATTACATCACCTGCACGTATAAAGAGAATACTGACAGTGGTTTTGCAGGGAGGCCATTCATACCACGTACCAAGGTTTTCTAAAAAATTCTAAAATACTATCCTGTCATCAAACACTGACCTTGTTTTGCAGGATAAGATTAGAGAACCGAAAAAAAAAGAGAAAAAAGAAAAGAAAGAAATGATGAATAATAATCAGGCATCAGTGTTGACATGCATCTGCCAACTTGTAACTGGCACATTACTAAACTACGACCCTTGTTTGTTTGGTGAGATAACCCCTAAGACCCAACTGAGGGGCCATAAAGTCCATACTCCATCCATCCAAATGGCAGAAGCCGGTAGCCATGAAATTACAGTTCTGCCACTCCAACAATACGGCCGAATACGAGGGATGCATCCTAGGACTGAGATTAGCCCTGGGAATTGCGGTACAGACTTGTCCGGCCTATGAGGATCAGATCGGAGAGATCTCCCATAGTGACGCCCTCCCTGAATGGGCTTGGTATCAAAACATTAAAGAGTTCCTTCAAGACAGCTCCTCTCCCGAAAATACAGATCTGACCGGGGAAAGAGAATCCAAAGATGGGCAGTAAAATTCTTCCTAAGCTACGGGACTGCTGAGATATCTGGAAAGCCGAAGAAGCCCATAGATTAATGAACGAAGTACATGGCGATGTGTGCGGAGCCCATATGAGCAGAGCATTTTGGCAAAGAAAATATGTGAGCGAGTCACTATTGGCTAGCCATGAAAACTGACTGCGATGCTCATGTCAGAAAATGCCATCAATGCCAGATCCATGCCAATGTGATCCATGCACCTCCTAATGAGCTCCATTGCTTGACCTCACCGTGGCCAGTTAGACTGTGCAGCAGGTGATATCCAGGAAGGGGGTAAATCCAGGAGTGTGGCAGTGAATCCCATCCAATAGAAGATTAATGGGTTTTAAAATTCTGAGTTTTATTTCAAATCCCTGCACGCTCATGTCATTTTGTCATGTTATCCAAAAGAAGATCATGTGCTGAAATGTTTTATGACAAGCATTTTTGTTTTATGTCAGGTACCCCGATTTGAGACACTCTAGCCTGACAAGAAATAGGCCAAATTTGAAGGAGGATCACGATTTTGGTATAAAGCTAGAGTTCGATCTGATGGGGATTGAGCGGGACGAGACAGATATCGACAATACGCCTGACGAGATCAAAGGAGGGGTCGAGGATAAACCCAAACCCGACTTAGACCAAACCATCGCCATCAAACATCAGAACCCCTAACGATCACAAAGAGCCCGGAGTAGGGGCAGATTCGATATCAAAAAAAAAATCAAAATAATCAAAAAAACATCAAAAAAAAAATCTCTCAAAAATCAAAAATCCCCCAAACCTTTCAACAAGTCAAAGGACCGGATCTTTTGTCAGCCAGCGAGATACCGATGCGACCAGTACGAGGGAGATCACAGAAAAACAACTTAACACTGGGGCATTTGTCAACCACCCAGGAAATGATGACGTGCAAATTGGCACCCATACAACAATCCCATCAACATGCATCAACATCATCAAATGCTACCTCATGTCAATTCAATCTTTAACGGTACGATCATCTGGCATTTGTTAAGCATAGTTTTCCCGGGATACGATGATCCGCGTGAGGGGGATTTTATTTGGCTTGATAGGAATCGAATTATTTCTGACAAGCAACCGTGGAGCACGATTGTGAGTATGATTAGACGAAGAAGGCTATTCGACCTTTTGATCGGGTACAAAGCCTTAATTCAAAGCAACGTTTGCGACAGAATCGACCTCATGTGACAGCCTTCACTTTGCATTTGCACAAACTTTCAGTTGTGGGGTATAAAACTATGACGACGTTGATGGCGATTAACACGTAGTCAGACAGTCAATAATTATCAAGCTAAAATCAAGAAGTCAGACGATAAATGATCATCAAGCTAATGTCTCGAATCGTGGCCTGGGTTATTCGAGTAATTAAGCCCGGGGGGTGTCTCTACACCTGGTGCCCTAAAGCCATCTGGTTTGGGAGTCGCTGGCCCAACACTCGTTACATGGGTAACTCAGAGCCTAAGAAAACGAACATTACAGTAGAGGAGGCCGAGCAGATTTGAATCGTGGCATGGGCTACTCGAGTAATTAAGCCTAAGGGGTGTCTCTGCATCTGGTGCCCTAAAGCCGTCTGGTTTGGGAGTCACCGGCCTAACACTCGCTACATGGGTAACTCAATCCTAAGAAAACGAATCTTGCGCAAGGTCAAGCAAAGAATAAATGGTGCAGACCACCCGCTTGTCTCGAACCGTGGCCTTTGTTACTCGAGTAAATAAATCCGAAGGGGTGTCTGTACACCTAATGCCCCAAAACCGTCTGGTTTGGGAGTCATTGGTCCAAAACTCGTTAAATGGGTAACTTTGAATAGCCTAAGAAAACGAGACAAGTGAAGTGGGCTAATAAAGAGAAAAGATAATACAAAAAAAAAAAAACTCTCGGCCTTAAACAATGAGTCATGGAAGAGAAACCCCTACTGAGTGCTGCATCGCACAGTGCATTTGTCACATGACGTCAATCCTGCTAAGAACGTTGTCCAGAATGGAGACAGAATACCTTTGACAAGGGAAGGTAGTTCTTCTGAATTTAACCTTACTCACGTACAATGACCATGAATGCTTGAAGGTGTTCTTACGATTTCATAACTCGTTAAATAGAAAATCATCAACTCACGAGGGATTGAAAATAACTTCCAATCTAGTACATTCACGGTTCATAACTTGCTAGATTGTGCGATCAACAGATATTCAATTTCATGTGCTTTAACTGCATTTTTGTCGAAATTATAATATCTTTGTGTTGAACTAACACTAACGGCCTGAGCTTCAGGTTTTGGCATTTGTTAGTCATCTGATATGCAGGATCTTGCAGAGCTGTGGATAACTCAACACGGTCAACATCGTGAGTTTTCGATAAAAATTCTTGGTAGCGACACGCACCAAGGCAGGGGCAGTTAAGAATCGTGAAGGAAGCTGAGGCTGCATAGAACTTCTCGTCATTGGGCATCTCCCCAATCCTGACTATCACTGCCTCGACATCCAAGTGATCCGCATTCCTGAGCATATACAGGGATGATATAATGCGGGACAACAGCATATCGGTCATCAGAAATGATCCAGAGGCCAAGGAGCCCAACATAGCTGTCGATCATCACAAAGAGCGAAACAGACTGCCTCAACTCGATGAAATGAAGACGACCAAGAACAGGCAGAGTACCAAACCAATGTTGAAGTCTAGAAACTACACTTCACGACGAGGCGTGATCCAATCAAATGTTGGCAAACAACGACGACTGTCGGATCGTATCATTTGACTGAACATGGGTCATTTCTATCTAAAACATATGTTGTGCACATGCATCTGTCCATACCATATCTGCCAGATCATGCGTAACATCTTTTTCATGCATGCAGGTACGATCAAAATGAAAATCTTCAGGAAAGTACAAGCACGTCGCTTTCAACCTCACAAATGATCAGACTATGATGGCTTTTGCGGCATGGTACGTGGACGATGTTGGTGGGAGATCCAAAGTCGATCACACATCCCACTGTAAAAATCACACAAATCAAACCAACGACCCCTGGGAAGGGCTGGTATCCAAATAATCAACGATCCCTGGGAAGGGCTGGTATCCAAACAATCAACGATCCCTGGGAAGGGCTGGTATCCAAAAATCAACGATCCCTTGGAAGAGCTGGTATCCAAAAAAAAAACAACAAACCCTGGGAAGGGCTGAGATCCACGCGAACCACAACAAGATGGTGAGCACCCCTGGGAAGGGCTGATATCCATAAAAAGAAAAAAAAAGACAAAAAACAACAAACCCTGGGAAGGGCTGAGATCCACGCGAACCACAACAAGATGGTGAGCACCCCTGGGAAGGGCTGATATCCACAAAAAGAAAAAAGACAAAAAACAACAAACCCTGGGAAGGGCTGAGATCCACGCGAACCACAACAAGATGGTGAGCACCCCTGGGAAGGGCTGATATCCACAAAAAGAAAAAAAGACAAAAAAACAACAAACCCTGGGAAGGGCTGAGATCCACGCGAACCACAACAAGATGGTGAGCACCCTTGGGAAGGGCTGATATCCACAAAAAGAAAAAAGACAAAAAACAACAAATCCTGGGAAGGGCTGAGATCCACGCGAACCACAACAAGATGGTGAGCACCCCTGGGAAGGGCTGATATCCACAAAAAGAAAAAAGACAAAAAACAACAAACCTTGGGAAGGGCTGAGATCCACGCGAACCACAACAAGATGGTGAGCACCCCTGGGAAGGGCTGATATCCACAAAAAGAAAAAAGACAAAAAACAACAAACCCTGGGAAGAGCTGAGATCCACGCGAACCACAATAAGATGGTGAGCACCCCTGGGAAGGGCTGATATCCACAAAAAGAAAAAAGACAAAAAATAACAAACCCTGGGAAGGGCTGAGATCCACGCGAACCACAACAAGATGGTGAGCACCCCTGGGAAGGGCTAATATCCACAAAAAGAAAAAAGACAAAAAACAACAAACCCTGGGAAGGGCTGAGATCCACGCGAACCACAACAAGATGGTGAGCACCCCTGGGAAGGGCTGATATCCACAAAAAGAAAAAAGACAAAAAACAACAAACCCTGGGAAGGGCTGAGATCCACGCGAACCACAACAAGATGGTGAGCACCCCTGGGAAGGGCTGATATCCACAAAAAGAAAAAAGACAAAAAACAACAAACCCTGGGAAGGGCTGAGATCCACGCGAACCACAACAAGATGGTGAGCACCCCTGGGAAGGGCTGGTATCCACAAAGAAAGAAAAAAGACAAAAACAACAAACCCTGGGAAGGGCTGAGATGCACGCTAACCACAACAAGATGGTGAGCACCCCTGGGAAGGGCTGATATCCACAAAAAGAAAAAAAAGACAAAAAACAACAAACCCTGGGAAGGGCTGAGATCCACGCGAACCACAACAAGATGGTGAGCACCCCTGGGAAGGGCTGATATCCACAAAAAAAGAAAAAAAACAAAAAACAACAAACCCTGGGAAGGGCTGAGATCCACGCGAACCACAACAAGATGGTGAGCAACCCCTGGGAAGGGCTAATATCCACAAAAAGAAAAAAAAGACAAAAAACAACAAACCCTGGGAAGGGCTGAGATCCACGCGAACCACAACAAGATGGTGAGCAACCCCTGGGAAGGGCTGATATCCACAAAAAGAAAAAAGACAAAAAATAACAAACCTTGGGAAGGGCTGAGATCCACGCGAACCACAACAAGATGGTGAGCACCCCTGGGAAGGGCTGATATCCACAAAAAGAAAAAAGACAAAAAAACAACAAACCCTTGGAAGGGCTGAGATCCAAACAATCGACCGGCGACGATAACCGACGATTACGAGATGGATGTCCGGCGACGAAAATCGGCTCCGACAAGATAACCAACCGGCGACGATAATCGGGGGTTACGAGACGGGTGACCGACGACGATAACCGGCCCCAACAAGACAATCGACCGGCGACGATAACAAGCGATTACGAGATGGATGTCCGGCGACGAAAACCGGCTCCGACAAGATAACCAACCGGCGATGATAACCGGGGGTTGCGAGATGGGTGACCGGCGACGACACCCGGCCCCCGACAAGACAATCGACCGGTGACGATAACCGGCGATTACGAGATGGGTGACCGGCGACGATACCCGGCCCCGACGAGACAATCGACTGACGACGATAACCGGCGATTACGAGATGGATGTCCGGTGACGAAAACTGGCTCTGACAGGATAACCGACCGGCGACGATAACCGGGGGTTACGAGATGGGTGACCGGCGACGATACCCGGCCCCGACGAGATAATCGACCGGCGATGATAACCGGCGATTACGAGATGGGTGACCGGCTACGATACCCGGTGGTTACAAGATGGGTGACCGGCGACGATACCCGGCCCCGACGAGACAATCGACCGGCAACGATACCCGGTGGTTACGAGACGAGCGACCGGATACGAAACCCGGTGCGGACAAGACAATTACGTGAGGCATTGACACCCTTACGAATGTTTTGCATGCTTTGCATCTTGTGTTGCATCATAAGCTATATGTGTTGCATCATGTATGTACTGTCATTCTTATGCACTGTCATTCATGCATCGTGTGTCTACTTCTTTATCATGTTCATTTCATTTAACATTTCATAAACATGATAAAGAGGGGCAGCTGTAGACACCCAAATTTTGCGTTTCCTATACTAACCTTGACAAGAGGGCAAAATCGTCAATTAGCCTGGCTTACGAGACAGAAGGTGGACATAAGTGCAAACACTCAAGGCCACCCCGACGACTTGTGATCAAGGTTGACACGACGACGGGGCGAAGCAAACACCCATGAATGATGTGGCACTTTTTCCAGCGGTTCCCGGACTGCAAAATGCAAGCCTTTCAGCAGAAACCGATGATCCGACACGAGAATCGAGGTGCGGTTCAGAAAATGAGAAAATCAGCCCACCCAGCCGCGGATTGATCTGCGGCTAAACGATTAAAATAATGGTAGTGCGCGAGACGGCTGAAGTGCGTGGTGGGCGCGGGGGAACCGAGGTCAGCCGCGGATTGATCTACGGCCAGCCGCAGATCAATCTGCGGCTGCCTAGGGCAGCCCCTTATCAGGCCATTTTGCATACAGAAGAGAAAAAAAGGAGGCGGGAGCAGCTCGGAAAGGAAGGAAAAAACAGCAAGAAAATGAGAGAAATTAAGAGAGAAAAGAGTGAGAAATAGTGAGGAATTGTACCCATTTTGTGAGATTACATCTCATATTTTCTACTTTATTCAATACACAAATTCATACATATTGTGGGGATTATTTGCAAGGTGAAAAATCTTTTGTTTTAGCATTTTATTTTACCATTTTTGTTAAGCTTTTTGTCATCCAAATTATATTAAATGTAGTTGTTCTTGTATGTTGTTGTGAATCCATGGATTGAGGGCCATTAGTGAGGGTTCCAAATGGAACGAAATTCCTCCTAATGGCCCGATGATATCCATTTGGTGAATTTTTAGCTCGTTGTAATGATGTATTGTGCATAGATTGTTTAGATTGTTATTTTTAGGATCTTGTGGGTGTGTAGCAATTTTGGATGTGAGCCTAGGAGCGTGACCCCGTGGTCCAAATCCGATGATGGACATCTATTGATATATGTAATAAATTCGATGTATCTTTCATTGTAAATATGTAATCGCCGGGCCTTAAAACGACGCCAAGGCGAGAATCGTGTTTAAGGCCCAGAAATAGTGAAACTTGTGATCGTAGGCGTTTGGAGTTATTTTGATGGCTTACATGCCCGTGAATAGCCCCAACGCATTTTAATGCTTGATTTGATTTATGACACGAAATTGATTTCAAAGCTAAATGATAAGATTTTCATAAAATCAATCAAACTAGGCTATTAGCATCACGAGGTTAATAAATGGGAAGTGCTAATGAATGCCGATTTCTATTTCAACGAGAAAGCTAAAGAAAATCGTTTTCAAACATCACAAGAAATGGTTTTGTGAAATAAATGACGTTTTATTAAACCGTTGTGCATAGGGTTAAAGAGATTCTAGAAGTTGCCCATCATTTAAGTTACGAAAGCAACGTATAGATCTCGATTCCTATTTTGAGGATGGTTTAAAACTCTTGTTTTGCCAAAACGACACTTAATGAAAACCTTACAGTTTTGACAATTAAAATCAAACCTTTCTAATAAAGAATAAAGCTTTCTCGTATAAACCGAAGGACATTCTAAGGCATTATCAAAAGAAAACACGACTTTCCATAAAAAAAACCCCAAGTGATTCTTTCATACAAACTCACCACGACATTCACATAGGCACACACACACGCATGCACACACACATTCAAGAATTAAAGGGATAGGAAAAGCATCAAGATTGCGGTAACCGTGTTTCACGAAAGTCGGGGGGTGCCTAACACCTTCCCCTCGCTTAAGCAAGCCCCCAAACTCTATGAATCTCGGTTCGTAGACCAATTAATTCGGAGTCACATATGAGCCAGCGATTTATGAAAACGAAAACTCGGATGAGTTGGTACATCCATTTCAAATATACCAACTGGCGACTCTGGTTAATTGGCTCATCATAAAAAACGATCTTTCAAAACCCCGTCGACATCAATGCCGACCATTTTCCAAAAATCATTTAATCAAGAGGCTAAAATTGGAAAAGACCAAAGAGACGAAAAATCCGGCGTCGACAGCATATATAAAACTCCCTACAACAGAGGAGTAGGTAACTGCTGCCATATCATCTCTCCCTTTCTTCGTAGAAGAACACATACGCTTTGTTAACTTTATATGACTGACCAGTGGTGTGCTAATTGGTTTAGCATCACCAATATTGAACCTTGCAAGCACCCGTTCAATATATTTTTCTTATGACCACTATAACCTCTTAGTTTTCCTGTTACGAACAATCTTCATGCCCAAAATCTGCTCAGTTAGGCCTAAGTCGTTCATATCAAAGGATTTGAACAACTCACCCTTGTGCCTGCAAATCATGTTAGCATCTTGCCCAACTATCAATATGTCATCGACATATAGCAATAAAATAATGAAGTTACCATCCGAGAATTTTTTTCACACACACATAATGATCTGCTACTATTCTACTATAACCTTGATCCACCATAAATGAATCAAATTTCATGTACCTTGAGGCTTATTTCAGGTCGTACACGCTTTTTTTTAAACTGCAAACTATATAAGTGCTCTTTTCCTTTAACTTCAAATCCTTCTAGTTGCTCCATATAAATTTCCTCCTTCAAATCACCATAAGGAATACATTTTTCACATTTAGCTGCTCAATGTCAAGATTCATACTAGCTACTAACCCCAACATCGCTCGACTAGAAGTCTTCTTCATAACCAGAGAAAATATCTTATCGAAGTCAATACATTGCTTTTGAGCAAAATCCTTGACAACCTACTGAGCCTTATACTTCACTAGTTTTTTACCATCTTTTTTTTCAGCTTGGACACTCATTTATTCTTTAATGTTTTCCTACCCTTCGGAAGTGTAGTCAACTCATAAGTGTGATTCTTGTACAAAGAATCTATCTCATCTCGCATTGCTCTTAGCCAATTGTTCTTCTCCTTATGAGTCTTGACTTCCTAAAAATTGGCTAGCTCTCCCTCCTCAACAACTAAAATATATTCGGATAAATGATACCTGACTGATGGCACACGTTCTCTTGTGGATCTCTTTAGCTAAGGTTCTTCAATATCAAGATGAGGGGGTTGTTCCCCCTATCAACACTCTCTACATCTGACCCATCACCATCGTGCAAATCTATATCAGTCACATCTTCATTCTGACCTCTTTCTCTAACAATAGCATTATATAATGGAGAAGAAATTCCACTGAGGTCTGAAACTCTATCATCTCTGGGTTGTGTAAAATTATAAAAATCCTCATAATTCTGGTACTCATGAAACACCACATCTCTACTTCTGAATAATTTCTTCTGCCCTGGATCCCATAACCTGTACCCAAACTTCGCATCTCCATAGCCAACAAACACACATAGAGTAAATTTGTCATCAAGCTTTGATCTTTGTTCCTTAGGGATATGTGCAAACGCCTTACACCCAAATACCCTCAAGTAAGAAAAGGACACATCCTTAACCCTCCAAATTTTCTCTTGAATCTGAAAATCCAATGGTGCTGATAGAGATCTGTTAATCAAGTAACAAACAGTATGGATTGCTTCATTCCAAAATGACTTAGGCAGCTTAGCCATTCTCAACATTCATCAAACTCGCTCAATAATAGTGCGGTTCATCCTCTGAGCCATACCATTATGCTACGGGGTACCAAGAACTATCTGCTCACACCATATACTGTGTTTTTCATAATATGCTGCAAACTCCTTTGAAGTGTATTCCCCTCCGTTGTCGTTACAGAGGCACTTTAATAATTTTCCAATCTATGTTCAACTATAGCATGGAAACTCTGAAAATACTGGAATACCTAGTCTTTTGTTTTCAACAAAAACACCCACACCTTACATGAAACATCATCAATAAAAGTAACAAAATATCTATTGCCATCCAAGGACTCAATCTCAATGGGACCACATACATTAGAATATACTATCTCAAGTAATTTAGATTTTCTTTTAGAGGAGCTACTAAAAGAAACTCTATTTTTCTTACCAAACAAACAATAATCATAGGGGTTTAGAATAGTACATTTAGCAAAAGGAATGAGAGACCTCTTTGTTAATAGCTGCAGCCCTTTCTCACTCATGTGCCCGAGCCTTTTATGTCACAGATTCGGTAAAAATTCATTTTTAACTGCATTCAACTCACTAGAACACGCATTCATATGAGATTTGTATAACGAGCAACAAGTAGTACCTCTTGCAACTCTATACCAACGAACCCTTAATAAGCTTCCACTTTTCACTGCCGAAGTGATTCTCATATAGCCTTTCCTGTCCATAGCCATACCAGAAATCAAGTTGAGGTGCAAATGTAGGACATACCTAACATCCATCAAAGTAATAGTGCAACCAACATCTGTTTAAATGCAAACATTACCAATTCGAACAATCTTGGACTGATCAGTGTTACCCATTCTCACATGTCCAAAGTCTTCAGCTTTGTACGTCGTGAAGAATTCCTTCTTCAGAGTAACATGATATGAAGCACCTGTATCCTAACTCATTCAATTTTTTAATCAACAATATATAAGCATTCTTCTTCCCCGAACAAAAGAAGCACAACATCCTCGATAACTGTAGTTGCAGTATTCTTCTCCTCAACCTTCTATTGCTTATCAGTTTTCTACTTGTCTGACTAGATCTTACAATTTCTTTTATAATGACTCTCCTTGTTACAATGGAAGCATCTGTATGTAACGCCTTCTCTAGTCTTTGACTTGCTCCTATGATTTCTAGAATTCCTACTTTTGCTATGATTTATGTTTCTCTTGTGAGATCCCCTCAAATTACTTCTATCCCTATTCTCTAGCATAAGTTCATGTGTCTCAAAATTCAAACCCTGTTCCTTTCACCTTGTTTTCTCATTGTGTATGCTGTCCTTAACCATGTATATGGTTATTTTTCCTTTCAGAGTTGATTTTCTTAGTGACACAACTAAAGTTTTCCAATTGTTAGGCAACAAACTGAGAAGCAACAACGTTTGAATCTCGTCCTCAAGATTTAACTTCACTACAAAAAAATGGCTTAACGGTGACCAAAAGTAACTGCGATCATACTATTCGGTCGCTACTACTAGTAATAGTGACTGCATAAATTTGCCGCCATAAATTTTGCGCAAATGTTGGCGGGGAGGCTTGTTACGACCAATAACTTACAACTACTGCTCTGCGGTCGCTAATACATCCACGTTAGTAAAAATTAGCGATCGCAAGTGATCGTAAAAAGCGGTCGTTGATCGTTTTTAATCTAATCAGAACCAGACAGTTGAGCAGACCAAGAAATAGAGAAGAGGGAGAAGAGGGAAGAGAGGGAGCACGCCGCTGCCGACTGCGCCAAACACCATTTTGATAAAGGTATAATTTCTTTATGATACTAATAATTATACAATGATAGTAATACATAAAAAACACTAGTTATTTTGAAATTTGAATTGCTTCAATGGGTATTGTTTATTTCCATGATTAACTGATCTTTGGATGTTTTATTTTTCAATGGGTATTGTTTTTATGTATTGCTTCAATGGGTATTGTTTAATGAATTAAAATTTGAATTGCTTCAATGGGTATTGTTTTTATACATTACTAATGTTCTAGTTTCATACCAAGTCAAATATACTAGCCTACTAGGTTTTGATTATAGAATAAGAATATCATATTTATGGGACCCAAAACTAACTCCTGAGAAAATATGGGTGTCTCTTATTTTCTTAGCTTCTTTGTGGCCATTATCAATTGACCTTTGAGCAAATAGGATCAACAGCTGTAGTTGAGTGTATGAACCTTATCCAATTGGTCGTACACACGTTAATCAAAATAAGGCACCATATACCGCAACATTATCTTTCTAGTCGACTAGTAAGTAAAAATATTAATTGTTATGTAACTGTTTCTATGTACCTTTTTACTTCGCAGAAATTGTAATGAGTAAATAATTGAAACGTATTCCTAATTTAATGTGTTAGAAATAACTTAGAGGAGATTTGGTACTTTATCTATAACAACTGTTAGTACTACAAACCAAATAGTTCAAAATATATGGAGGAATAGCGACAATTGCCTCCTAATATTATATGAGAGTATCTATAAGCTCATTTATGAGGTTCTATCTCTCTATAGCATATTGTAAACTTATTCGTAACTCCTAAGAACAAATAACTAACAATATGGGAACTTTTGTCGTTCGTGTTTCGATGAGATATCTATGTTTGTCTCAGACTATTTTCCCGACGAAGTCTTAACAAATGTCAATCGAGTCTCGAGACATGATGATGGGGGCAATATTGAACTAAATGGACGACTTTCTATATTTGGTCTATCGGGTCGCGCTTATGAAAAAGGGAAGCACATATTCCTATCTAAGCAAGAATTACATGCTGCATATACTTACATTCTTCTCAATTGCGAGGAGATTGACGAATTTATGAAGTATACATGTAAAATTCATATTTAACTTTATATCTTAACCTGCAATCTCATATATTTATATGTTAATGTTTATTAAATTATATAGATCATACGATGACGAGTTAAAAGCAAATCAACCCGACATCAATGATAAAAATATTCAACTTAGTCGTGATCAAAAGTTTGCACTTTGGCTAAAGGACAAAGTAAGTTAAGTTAATTAAGCACGACAAATATAGTATTAATTTATGAATTCATTTAATTTAATAGAATTTTTATAGGCTCTTAATGAGAGAACGATTCCTTGAAATGTACAAGTCCTAGCTATGGGCCTAGACAGGGACCAAGTCAGCTGCAATGGTTACAAAATAAATGGTTGTAAATTTCATACAAAGACATATACTTGTGGTAAAAGAACAACTAACACTGGAGTGTGTGTTCAAGGAGATTATTACATTGAGCTTGGTCGTGCCTTTATGGGGAGTTGGAGGAAATCATAGAGTTGTCATACAAGGGTACTTATAGGGGTCAGATTAACTTGTTCAGGTGTCATTGGTTTAATTCAGAAAAAGGGACACATGTTGATCGACATGGAATCGTCGATATTGACCTCTATAGGTCCATGTACGTCAATGCACCATTTATGTTGCCAACTCAAATAGTATAAGTATATTACACTCCTAGTCCTATTAGGAAAACAGATAGACTGCCAACAGGTTGGCAAGTTGTAATTCATACTCCTACACACAGTCGTGTCTAATTAGTAGACGGGGAGTTCTACCAAGAGGAGATGTTACATAGACCTCCTATAATAAATGTGGAGGATAACAATGAACTAAACCAGTTAGAGGGTGGAGATGAACCTGATGAATTGGATCCCGAGTCAGTACCTGTGCCAGATGACATTGATATTGAGGAGGAAGAGTTATTAACTGACACTAACACTGAATCTAAAGAAGATGATGATTAAGAATCTCCAATACATATACAAAATGATTCTGACTCAAACAATGATTTTCATTAAAATGTATGTTTAGTTTTACTTGTATTACATACAATTACATATATACATGTTCTCTATATCCTTGTCATGTTTATGTACCTTTCATTTATAGTTGTATTATTGTCATTTTATTTGTATATGTAATATCATATAACTCATAATAACATCCTGAAATTTTTATTTATAGATGTCTTTTGAAGCAGCG
Organism: Aralia elata; assembly: GCA_034770075.1. NCBI lineage: Eukaryota > Viridiplantae > Streptophyta > Magnoliopsida > Apiales > Araliaceae > Aralia > Aralia elata. The sequence continues at coordinate 3,207,216 of CM068381.1, read as the reverse complement.
CAAAGAAATCGCGGCTTGGGTCGGGGTCCTAATCATGTCCCGAAGGCCTGGCTAATTCGGATGATCGGATTCTCATATAGATTCGACCTCCTTTGGACAACACGTACGTTATCTAACTATTATATATAAGCATTTTATATTACCATTATTGTAGATATATACTAGTGTAAATTGTTTTAAATATTATAATAAAATTATTTATCTTTAATGTAAATTGTTGTATATTGCAGTAATTTTCAAGATAACAAGATTGTGAAGTGCATTTCACAATTATTTTTACAGAACTGGCCTACGCCAGTGATTACATGGGCGAGCACACCTCTCGCCCACAAGGATGTAGCTTGGGCTGAATTTCAGGTATATATTTTTTTAATTCTGACAGATAATATAATTAATGAACTCAAACTGTTTAGTAGTGTTAGATTATATTATCATTGTTTTAATATTATTGTTGTTGTTTTATTTACAAAAAAGGTATAGATGGGATGACGTGCATTCATCAGTAATACAGACACTATTTTGGCAAAAGTGTGTCGTCCGAACAAAAGATAATTTGAACAAGGAACGGCAGAAATCCCTACATAATGCAAAGGTCGATCATCTAGGAGAAGGTGACCAGTACATGCATGAGTATAGCCCCTGGTGGTGTGCGCAACCTATATGGGCCGAGATGTGTGAGTAGTGGAAAGTTGAGAGCTGGGTAAAAAGACGCAAGACTGCCGCCACTAACAGAGCCTCAGGTGCACCTGAATGCGACAAGACAAAAGGCACCTATAGGGGTGGCAGTATATCACAGTTGCAGCATATTACTGCATGGGTACGTATTTTGCAAAGTTTTAATTTTTTTTTTAATGTTTACAGTCATGGTCGGCAGTATATCATATGTTTACATATTAATATAAGAGCATATTTTGTAGGAGGCTCGGCTTAGCGTCTATCCATTGGCTGGATGTGTACGTGACCACCCGCGATGGTTTGCGTGAGGCTGTAGAGGTAGCAATAATAAGTTTTTATAACTTTGATTTTTTGTTTATAAATTTTTACGTCATTCTTAAGCATTTTATATTTATTTTTAACCTGTTGACAGGACACTTATAAGAGTTTAATGAATGATGGCACCCCACGACCGCCAATTGATCAAGAATTGTGGGAGAGGGCATCGTTTGTGAAGAAGAACTACGTCAAACGCCAAGGACAACGACGACGACCAATTATCAATGGCACAGGCAGCTCTGGTGGCCAGTCTACTCAGTCTTTGTGCCATCCGACGCCGCACACTGCTGTTGACTGTGTGAGAGCAATATATCAAGATCGTAATCTTCTTTATACACTTGGCGGACATCTGCAATCTCTGAGTCCTGATGAGTTAGTAGATGCAGTGGCGACAGCAGCATGACAGCAGGATGGCGACGAGGTAATCTTGTCATTGTTTAGCTTCATGTTTCGCTCTATGTTTAGCTTTGTATGTTTAGTTTTGCTTTACATTCAATAATACATGTTTAGTTTAGCTTTTTGTTTATGTTTAGCTTTCTATTATTGTAATACATGAGCTTAGGTCCTTTTTTGCTTTGCATAAGTCATACCAGTATCAACATATATACTATATATTTAACATGTTTTATTCTTTTGTTACAGCCCTATTTGGACGATATTGATGCGTGAAGACATTTGTACTCTTCTCTTCTCTTGTTCTACATTTATATTATTCTTTTTTTACCGACCAAATGTACGAACATATTTATATTGTACATGATGACATTTGTATATAAATTTTAGTCAGACGGTACTTATTTATGTTTATACATGTATGGATGTTTATATTATGTTGGTTTTATTTGTATGGATGGATCGATAGATTTGTATGAATGTTGGTTTATGTATAGACATTGCTGTGTGTTGGGATATAAAGCAGGCAATTTTTTTAGGAAATCTACAAAATAGGTAATTTTTTTTAAAAAAAAATTAGTAACAGCAACTGCACGCGGTCACTATTACCTTTCAGCGACTGCAACTAATTAAATTTTGTTTTTGCTATTAGCGACTGCATGCGGTCGCTAATACTGGTCGCTGACACGTGGCTCCACGTCACGGTAAAGCCTAACTCAACCCGGTGACCGGATCCATTGCTATTAGTGGTCGCTGATAAGTCGGTCGCTGATGGTGGTCGCCGAAGGATAGTTAGCGACCAGATAATTTGCGACCATTATTAGCGACCGGAGTCGAATGCAGACTCCTATCAACGACCGCCTGCGGTTGGAGATAAGCGGTCACAGATATCCTCTTTTCTTGTACTACTTCATGGTAGACAACTGGTTCACCAATCCCTAAAACTTACTCATATGCTCGGATACACTGCAGCTATTTTTATACTTTAGCTTCACGATCTTTCGAATCACAAAGGTCTTATTTTGTGCATTCTTTTTCTTGTACATGGACTCTAATGTAGTCCAAAGAGTATTAACATCCGTTTCTTGTGAAATATAGTGGAACACATTCTAATCGATCCACTATCAGATGTAGCTGATTGTTTTCTTCTTCATTTTTTCCAATCTGCCTCAGTTTTATCTGTTAGCTTAACTCTCTTAAGGTCCAATGGTTCATATAAATCCTAATAGTAAAGGATGTCTTCTATTTCTAGATTGAAAAATTAGATGAGGTCAATTGAATCATGGCGACACTTGATTCTTCCATTCAACTCATCAAAAAATAACTACGCAAAGAACCTTGCTCTTGATACTACTTTTTGGGAGAACTCCTCTAAGTAGAACTGTCTCTGATAAATTAAATAAAAAGCCACACCAAACAAGTAATGTAATTCTGTTAGACTTTGCATATTTAAATTTGATGATGAATGTGATTAATATATATTTGTACCAGTAAGTTTTGTAAAGTCCTTAATGATTATTTTATATTGGATGTGCAAGGACTTAGTTTAGAAAGATCAAATATGTTAGGTTGTTCTTATTGAGTTGATCTGATGTATAGTTGATAGGATTTCATTGATCGTAAAGTTACTCTGCTAGTTCATAATTGATGAGTGAGTTTTATACCTACGAATCGGATATTTTTAGGCTTAATAATTGTTATTGTTAAGTAATTTTTAGGGTTCTTTTATTTGTTTTTATGTTTATTTATTGTAGGATGCAGCTGGAAGGGCATATAAGTCATTTTGGAATTAAAAAAATCATTTAAAATCAGCAGAATGGCATTTTTGTAATTACGGTGTCCCAAACCGGCGTACGTACGCCCAAATCCTTCACAAAACCGGCGTACGTATGCTCAACATCAGATTTGCCCAGCGAGAAAAGTGAGAATTAATTGGAAAAAAGGGTTTCTAAGCCAAAAAGGATTCTGAATGAGAACCTTTTAAAGAGACCAATTGGAGAGGACTAAAAGGGAGAACGTAACAACAAGATATTGCAGAGAAATAACAAGGAGAACACAAAGGAGATTTACAGAGTTTGAAGAGATCAAGACAAAGATTGGGAGCAGCTTTATAGTTTCTTATATCCCTTTCTTTTATCTTTAATTTTTGTAATTTCTAGGATGTTTTTATTTATTATTTGGATGATGTTTTCCTTAATTATTATGAACTAAACTTTCAATTAAGATTGCAACGGAACTTAATATGTAATTTAGATTGATGCTTTCGATTTAATTTAAGTTGATTACTTTTGAATCGTTTATCATATCTTGTATTTATTGGTTAATTGTCTGATCAACAATTACCGTGATAATTTATAAAAAATTAGAAGATGGAGTATAGATTTAGATCTGGATATGATAGCATCTGTTCATACAATCTAAATAAAATTAATATGATTAACGTATATGATAGGAATATACCTATATGTCTTTTGCAGCCATTGAAAGAATTTGAGCTTGAAACCCTAATTAACATAATTCACATAGGAATATAGTGGGTTAATTAGTTAGGGTGTTCCTTGTAGTTCTATTGCTTTAATATTGGATTTATAAGGATTTGTTCATGTGTATATCGGGAGAAGCACGTGAATACTATAAAGAATTCTTGGTTAGCGATTTATTGTAATTAATTACTTAAATAGGAAGTGTATTGGTTTAAATGAAATACTAAGAGAAGTTATAATCTTAAGCTTTTAAATATGCATTTTTCTTGTGATTAATTAATTTAGTGGTTAGTCTTAGTTAATTTTAATTTTAATTCTCAAATATCGTTCGTAGTTTAAATTGGATTAATTAATTAGAAATTAATAATTGATTAATATTAACTTATTTGCTCGTGGGAATGATACTCTACTTACTCCTTATTACTTGTTGACTACGTATACTAGCGTGTAAATTGTCAATACTAATTTTGGAAAACAATAATGATAAGATCGATCGCAGAGTTAACAAATGTTCATAGTACGTCAGATGTTTGATCATAAAGCTATCACAGATTTCGTAAAGTGAAGATCAAGTCATAGAGTGAACAGAGAATAGCAGAGTCAAGCAAAGTTCGCTTAAGTAAAGACTAAACGTAGAGTTTTCCATGAAGTCATTAAGTAAAAGTTCAAATCGTAAAGCAATTCAAGGATCGTTCAGTACATACAAGATTGTAAAGTCAGTTCTAGAATCGCAAAGTTAATCTTCGTAGAGCTGATCGTAAAGTTCACTCATAGAGTGATATTCCCATCGTAAAACAATCATCGTAGAAGAGCAGGACATAGAGCAAACTCTACGTCCCATCATCTTCGTAGAGTAAGTCAAGTCTGATAACATAGCTGACATGGGACCGTTGCTGATTGAAGGTCACGATGCATTCATTAAACATCCTTGATTAGAATCAAAGATCAAAAGATGTGTATACTAGCTAGTTTACTGAAAGAAACAACTCATAGGTGGTAGGTGAGATTGCAGGTTGATGTGACAGACATGTCAAAAAGAAGTTGACACATAAGTTTAAAATGTCAACGTCAAGGATATTAGAATATTTGAGCATTAAATACACCAACGAAAAAAATTTCGGCAGACTATAAAAGGCAACAAAGATTCAAATTCAAAAAAGAGAGAAGAACTCTGATAAAAAAGCTTAAGCTCTGCCAAAGTCAAAAGAACTTACTCTACGATTTTAAACATCTAGTTCAAACTACTAAGAACCTGAGGAAAATATCATATTGCCAACTTAGCAGCACCTCTTAACAACAATCAAACGATAGAGGACTTAGTGTCCTAGTCTTAGTGACCATTATACTGAGACTTAGTAACTCGAAGAGATCTTAGTGATCTGGACTAAGTGTCCTGGTATTAGTGACCATCATTCCAAGACTTAGTGACTCGAAGGAAACTAATTAAGTTGTTCAGTTGTAAAGATCTGAGTGATCTATATCCTTAGTGGATTTCCTACTCTGCGTAATAGAAGAGTGAACTAGGAGTTATTCAGTCTCTGAACCACTTAAAATTTGCTTGTGTTCTTTATATTTCCGCACTTAGTTTCTGTCATAATTATTTATATTGATTGTGTGACTTGAATCCAAACACACTAAATTTAGAGCTGAGAAGTTTCTTTTAATCTTTAAGGGGGTTTTCCAAATCTTATTTCGCTGTGCATAATTAATATTAATTAATAATCTAATTGGTAATATCTCTTAAATAATCAAAAGGTTTTTAAAGGACTAGTCAACCCCCCTTCTAGATCTCTATAGTGCCTTTGGAAAACAATAAGTGGTATCAGAGCAGGTTCTCACGAACATAAAGCTTACATTTTGAGTAGATTCATGGCACTAAATAAAACCAGTTCTGAGCTTGGTGGTGGAAATTAATAAGCCACCTCTTCTAAATAGGGAAAAATTTGCTAATTGGAAAGTTCATATACAGGCATACATGGATGCTATTGATGATAATCTATTTGATGTTGTCCTGAATGGTCCATATGTTCCTACCAAGCTAGCTCCTACAACGGATGATCCCAACAAAGTAGTTGTTAAGCAGCGTGCAGAATGGACCGAGAATGAAAAGAAGCTGATGCAGCTAGATAAAAGGGCCAAAAACATTCTGTTCATGGCTTTGGAGGATGAGCTCTTTGAAAATATTGTCAACTGCACCACTGCCAAAGAAGTATGGGAAGCCCTATTGGTGATGTATGAAGGCACATAAGAAATCAGAGAAAACAAGTAGTCTCTCTTGACTCAGCAATATGAGATATTCTCTCATGTCCCTAAAGAGAATATCACTACGACTTATGAACGGTTTAATGTGCTCCTCAATTCTCTGAGATCCTATGGCAAGGTCTACCCTAACAAAGACCTAAATATAAAGTTTATGAGGGCTTTACCAAGCAAGTGGGATGCCAAAACCACTGCTATCCAAGAATCAAAGAACTTGCACGATAAGATTGTGTAGAAGCTCTATGGTAATCTCCTTACCTACGAACTTGAGCTAAATTAAAGGGTAGAGACTCTTTCTGAAAGCAAGAGAAAAGATAAAGGTGTTGCTCTCAAAGCTTTTGAAGCTGCCTCTAAAGTTCCAGCTGAGACTGAAGAAGATGATGATTGAGATGAAGCCGAGGAAGATGAAGATATAACCTTGCTTGCTTGAAGGCTAAGGAAGTTTATGAGAAAAAGCAGCAATTGGAGGCCAAAGAAGAGTTTTAACAAAGTCAATAGTAGTAGAGACCAAGATAAAGATCTTTGCTATAACTACAAGAAGCTAGACTATTATATCGCAGAGTGCACCAAACCTTTGCGAGTGGATCTCAAGAAGGATAAGAAGAAGTCATATGGAAAGAAAGAGTATACAGGCTACAAGAAGCATCACAAGAGAGAAAGAGGCTTCGTAGTTGAAGGATCGTTGAGTGATTCAGAAAATAACTCCAGTTTAGACTCTAGTAATGATGAAGAACCCCTAGTACCAAACCTCTACTTAATGACAGTTGAAGAAGATTCTAGTGTAACGATTGATCGTTGAGAGATCGATATCAGTGAGGTATTTGACTTTAACTCTCCTGATGTGGATATTGATGATCTTAGATTAGTATTGCATGATATAACATCTAATTTGCATCAATATATGAAGTGGTTCAGGGTTTTATCAAATGACCATTCTCTTCTTCAAGAGGAGAAAGAGAACGTGCAAGTAGAGTTGGAAACCACTCTACGAAACACTACCTCTTTATCCAAGCTTGAGGCTGAGAATGAGAATTTGAGAAAGATAATTGAGGCCAATTCACTGAGGGAGTCTGCTCTTACCTCTAGAATAGAGGAGTTAAAAGAGACGATCTCTATGTGAAATCGTTATTCCTCATCCATGGATTCACTGATCACAAGTTAGAGAGTTGTTTCTAATAGATCAACATTTGGATTTGGAGATCTTTCTTCTACTCCAAGTGTGAAAAAATTAGTGGAGAATAACAATGATAATGTCTCTTCTTACCATAGAGGTATTATATTTATAAAATTCAAAGAGATTACAGAGCCTATTATTCCAAGTTGTCCAATCTCTATTGACCAAATAGTTATTCCAAAAAATAACAGGTCACACACTGGTTTGGGTTTTGTAAAATCAAAGAGTAAATCCAAGTCAGCGATTGTGCATCGAAGGATTGTAGAGCCTGGTAAATCCAACTCTACAAACCAACTAGGCGCAAATTATAGAACTGGTTCCGACTCTATAAAAACTCAAAATCGTAGAACAGTGTGGAAACAGAAGGAGGATTAGCCAAGAAAAACGACATATCCTCTACACAAGTTCCAAATGAGAAGATATTCACACACACACTCACACATGAAGCATATTAAATGTTATAACTGCCATGAGTATGGACTTAAAGCTGCATATTATTATTTTGATTATGAGTATGTTGCATATCGTAGACCCAAAGTTAGGCAGATTTGGATCCCTAAGGGAATTAACATTGCAGGACCCAAGAAAGTATGGGTACCAAAATAAACATTGATTATTTTTGCAGGCATTGAGATCCACATAGTCCATATGGTATCTCGATAACGGGTGCTCAAGGCACATGACTGGTAATAAGGCTCTCCGTCAGACTTCAAAGTTAAAAATTATCCAGCAGTTGTCTTTGGAGACAACAACTATGGTAAAATCAGAGGTTATGGTTCGATAAGCAATGGAGCTGTTTCATTCAGTAAGGTAGCCTATGTTGATGGATTAAAGCACAATCTGCTAAGCATAAGTCAGCTCTGTGATAAAGGTCATCAAGTCCTTTTCCTTAACAACTAGTGTCAAGTTCAAAACCTGGAAACTAACTCTGTTAAGCTGACTAGATTAAGAGAAGGCAATGTATATGTGGCCAGTCTTGCTGAGCTAAGCTCTTTAGCAACAACTTGCTTCTTCACCAAAGCTTCAGAAGATGTTAGCTATTTCTGGCATCGAAGATTATCCCACCTAAACTTCAAGAACATGTCAAAGCTCATGTTAAAGGATCTAGTCAGAGGTCTACCCAAGCTGAGCTTTTTCAAAGAAAGACCATATAAAGCCTGTAAGCTAGGGAAGCAAACCAAGAACTCATTCAAAAGCAAAGCAGTTAACTCAAATGAAAGGCCTCTACAACTTTTTCATATGGATCTTTTTGGGCCTGTTCTAACTGCTAGTTTTGAAGGCAAAAGATACTCATTGGTCGTAGTGGATGACTACGCCAGGTTTACATGGGTATTCTTCATAAGCTCTAAAGACGAGACCAACACTCAGTTGATCAGATTCTTCAAGCTGGTGATGAATAAGAAGGGCGAGAAGATAAAACCAATAAGAAATTATCATGGCAGAGAATTTGACTATTTTGAGGTAAATCAGTTCTGTGAAGATAATGGTATTCAGCATAATTTCTCAGTTCCAAGAACTCCACAGCAAAATGGAGTAGCTGAAAGGAAGAATAGAACATTGATTGAAGTGAGAAGAACTCTTCTAGCAGCAACACGTTTACCAAAATATTTTTAGGCAGAAGCTGTTAATACTGCTTGCAACACCCAGAATAGGTCTTTGATTCACTCTACTCTCAAGAAGACACCCTAAGAGTTGTAGAAAGGAAGAAAGCCAAATATACTCTACTTTCATGATTTTGGTTATACATGCTACATTCTCAACAATGGCAAAAGACACCTGATGAAGTTTCAACCTAAGTCAGATGAAGGAATTTTTCTTGGATACTTTATGGAAAGCAACGCCTATAAAGTGTTCAACAAGAACTCCTTGACCGTGGAAGTCTCTATCCTCACTTTTGATAAAGTTGATCAAGGTGAACCTGGCAAAGCAGCTTAACTTGAAGAAGTCGTAGAGTTATACCCTTAAATTGCAGAATAAGAGAACCCTACGATCGGTGAAGCTAAAGCAGATGAGCTAGACCTTACGATTGTAGTGCCAGACAAGGAAGTCGTAGAGTCTGTAGTTCCAAATATGGGAACTCTACAACTTAATAAAGATATAAATTCAGAACCAAATCTTGAAGATCTCAGATAGCAAGGCACGAGGACAGATGTTCCATCCGGAAGCAAATGGGCAAGAGAACACACTCAGAACCTGATCATTGGAGATCCAAATACAAGTGTCAGAAGAAGATCAGTCACTCAAAATGAATGTTTCTACCTCAGCTTTCTTTCTCAGATTGAGCCTAAGAAGATTGAAGAAGCTTTAGAAGACTCAAGCTGGATTGAAGCTATGTAAGAAGAGCTAAATCAATTCGAAAGAAGCAGGGTTTGGAGGCTAGTTCCAAGACCAAAGAATCATCCAGTCGTTAGCACCAAATGTGTCTTCAGGAACAAGATGGATGAAGCTGGTGTGATCACAAGGAACAAGGCAAGGCTGGTGGCCAAAGGTTATTCTCAGGAGGAAGGAATCGACTATGACGAGACCTTCGCACCTGTTGCAAGATTAAAAGCTATCAGAATGTTCCTAGCTTATGCAGCCTATATGAAGTTCAAAGTCTTCCAAATAGATGTCAAGTGTGCTTTCCTCAATAGTGAACTTCAAGAAGAAGTTTATATCGAACAACCTCCACGTTTTATCAATTCTACTCTCTCCAATCATGTTTATAACCTAGATAAAGCACTTTACGGTTTAAAGTAAGCACCTAGAGCATGGTATGAAACACTCACAAATTATCTTATTGAAAATGGATTCACTACAGGCAGGGTAGATACAACTTTATTCCTTAGGAAGCATAAAGATAAATATTATTAGTTCAAATCTATGTACATGTGTTATTTTTGGTTCTACTAACGAAAAATTGTGGGAGAGATTTGTCAAGTTAATGCAGAGTAAATTTAAGATAAGCATGATGGGTGAGTTAAATTTCTTCCTTGGACTTCAAGTAAAGGAAATTGATGAAGGGATTTTCATTAATCAAGCCAAGTACATAAAGGATCTTCTTAAGAAGTATGGCTTAGATTCTACAACCCCCATGAAGACTCCAATGGCATCTGCAACAAAACTTGACAAAGATGAAAATGGTAAGAGTATTGATATTACTCAATACCGAGGTATAATTGGATCTCTCCTATATTTAACTGCTAGTAGATCAGATATTATGTACTCTACTTATATTTGTGATAGATTTCAGGCTAACCCTAAGGAATCTCATCTTATAGCTGTTAAAAGGATTTTCAGATATCTCAATGGTACTCCATATTTGGGATTGTGGTATCCCAAAGAGTCTCCCTTTGATCTAATAGGATATTCAGGTGCAGATTTTGCAGGATGCAAGATTGACAGGAAAAGTGTTAGGTTTGTATATAACGTAAACATGCAATCAAATTACATAAATAGGGCGGAAGCGTGATAAAACAGATTTTAAAATTTTTCATACAAACCATCACCATGATCTTTCCTTGTGTTCAATTATCAATTAACGAAAGAGATAAAGATAGAGAATTTTACCCTCGTGAATCAAAGCTTCTTCAGGTACAAGTTCACCTCCAATTCCTTCGCGTTCTCCTTGAATTCCACCGATTAAATTCCTTCGCTTGATCAACGTTAGCCACCCAAGTGTTTGGCCTCTAAAAGTGATCCACCAAGGAAGAATAGTTGTTCAAGAAGATGGGTGTTGGCAAAATCCTTGTGTCTATCTCTATAGAAATTGCAAGTACTCTCCACAATCTAATGTAAGAATGTGTAACCCTAATCTATGATAAAACTCCTCTTATTTATAGATGTAGGAAAACCCTTCCCCTAAACTATTTAGGATTAGGATTTCTATTATAGTTAAACTCCTTTAATTAATTATGCTCCTAATCCAATTAGAAATTAATGAGAGAGTACTTCTATTAATTAATTCATAATCCCTATTAGGAATTAAATAATAGTAATAGTAATAATAATAATAAGACTCCTCTTATTAATTTATATTTATTATTTCTAAAATATTAAATAATAAATATTAAGCTATTTAATTTATTCTATCTCCATAGACTAAATTAAATACACTTAACTTATTATTACAATTATGTCATTTACTTCTTAAATAAATATTTTTCCTTTTGCGGTGTGACCCTTTAGGTTCTCCATATTAAACCGGTTGTGAATAAATCAATTAGAACAATTCTAATCTTATTTAAATAAATAAATTAAACTATTTAATTCATTTAAATAAATAACATTTATTCTACAATAAGGGTAAGCCCCCTTAGCGATCAACGACTTTCCAGATAATATAGATTTCAATATTAATCACAAAAGAACATTTCAGTGCATAGTTACCGTACAATTCAATCCTTCTACCATATAATGTCCCAATTAAATATAAGACATGGAATTTCTGTCAAGTCTTATTTTATTTAATTATATGTATTTTGATTCCCAAATGCACAACTCTAAAGAATACAAATTAGAAACTCCTTTCTAATTTCATTCTGCCTTTGCCAAGGACTACTGAGTTGTCATTTATCGAATCACATAGGACATTCACATCTTTTACTAGACGTGGTAGATTCTTTGTTGATCATTCACCTATCTCTATGTACAACTTATTATACCTAATCATACCCTTCGATATACGCTAAAGGTCTTAAGGGACATGTCAAAGTATAACTCATCATACACAAGATACTATAATGATCTCAAGTCCAAGGATCACTTGTACCACTATCACTAAAGGAATTTCTATTGACAGGCGAGTAAAACTCCATTAGGTATTCCTTAGCGAGCCACGTTCAGTGAACTTATTCTTCAATAAGCACCTACACACTTGCTTTAGTGTCTTCACACAAATGATTATGAGATCAATTATCCTCTTCCTAAGAGCAAACAACATATGTACTAATCTATTCGGATTCACTAATCCCCTCTTTTAGTAATCCAACGATTATGAACGATTTTAGTTTGTGAGCGCTATCTAGAATTTAGATCTCATTAGCATGATCACCATCATGATTCTAAAAGCATTGCTCAAAACTATGGGTTTATCACATTTAATATAATAGCACCATGTAGATAATGAAAAATGCCTTTTAAGAAAATCAATTCTTTTATTAATAAATGAATAAGATTACAATATATATGCTACATCATATCAAATATGATTGGCTTGTGTGCATACTACTTTCAAAAAGCACTAGTGGGACTTGTTAATTTCTAGGCAACAAACTTGTTTCATGGTTCAGCAAGAAACAAAACTCAGTGTCAACTTCTACTGCAGAAGCTGAGTATATTGCTGCTGGTAGCTGTTGTGCTCAAATGCTATGGATGAAGAACTATTTGGCTGACCATGGGTTTGATTTCAAGTCTATTCCCATTTTCTGTTATAATACTAGTGTTATCTCAATCACTCGTAATCCTGTCATACATTCTAGGACTAAACATATAGACATCCGATATCACTTCATTAGAGATCATATACAAAGTGAAAATATCTCTTTGCATTTCATTTCTACTGAAAATCAACTAGTAGATGTGTTTACTAAACCATTAGACGAATCTAGGTTTAACAAGTTAATAAGTGAGTTAGGTATGTTTAATTTGCATCTGTAGTACTATGTTTCTGGATGTTACTAACAAGTGCAAGAGAGATACAAGGAACTGTCTAAGAGATAGATGAGGTTATCAAGCGTCAAGCTATTCAACGATAGTAAAATGAAAGCAGTTCGTAAAGCTAAAGGGAGATCGTATGTAGAATCCTGAGAAGATTACTGAGCTGAAGGACTTTCGTATGGTTAATAACTTTTCAAAAATTACTCTATAACAGATAAATTTAAGGCGGTTAGTGTAAAGGCACGTACAGATCACGCTCAAGAAAAGCGAGTGGATTGTTAAAATTACTGCACTACAACTGTAAAATCGCAGAGTTGAAGACATGCAACCAATCACATCTTACTACACATCCCACACAGCAAAATTAGAGGGGAAGTGATATAAAATCATTTCAAATTTGTTTTCTGACCTTTGTGCTTTCATATTGCTATCTGGATTTAAAGCTCTTAAACATTCAAAAATTTTCTAGCCCTATCTTCTCAAATCATCAGAAAACTTAAACACTTTTGCAATCTTTTAGTTCAAATCAAACCAAATGGCAAGCTTTCAAGTTGTGACCGGTATTCAACTTTGCTCTGACAAGTTCATGGCCTCTGAAAAGAAGTTCAGAAATATGTTGAAGCTTGTACAGGAGGCTAGTTTCTCTAAATGTCTGGAGACCAACACTAGAATCTACACAGAACTCGTTAAGGAGTTTTATCTAAACATTGTATATGGTGATACGGTTTTGACCACCAAAGTTAAAGGAATAGTGCTACAGATGAGAGCTGCTAAAATCAACCACAGTTTGGGTTTTCTTAGTCAAGGACTTACCTCCTTCGATGAGGTAGATATGAAGGAAGGAATGAAGTTAATGGGTTACAAGAAGAACCCTTAGCTCAATGGACTCAAGATGAAAGAGTTTCCCAAGAATATGTATTCCTTGCTGAGATTGTGGGCAAGCGTATTATCTGCAAAGACACTGCTCATGATTCGGTAAGCAAACTACTGTTGAAATTCATGACTGCCATTGTCATGAAGAAGTAGATTAATTTTGGCACCATTTTCATCGATTGGCTGACTAAATGGATTGAGGATTTTGGTAAGAAGAAAGCTTTGCGTAAATTTACTCCCAAGATGTTCTATAGAAGGCTGGTAAGTATTATTTTGAAGAAGAGTATGACGCCCCTAAATCCGGGTCACCTGAGCCACGGACCTGGTTCGTCACTATCTAACACATGCATCATACAATCGATAACTAATAGCGGAATAAAGGAATATTTACATTCATATAACATAAATAATCATGTCCCAAGTCTCGGAACCAGGACTACTACAAAAACAAAACTTAATACATAAGGGTAAATAAGTCTTAATACAAACGGTGATTCTAATACAATAAAACAGAACTAATCAGTAGCTTTGCCATTTCCCTTATCCTTTCTTGAGCCCTCGCCGCATGCTGCACTAACTGAAATGTTTTAAGGAAACAAAGGATGAGCAACAAATTTGCCCCGCAAGCATAATAGCAGTGAATAATCACGTGAATAACTTTATAGCTCATAGGAGTAAAAATTTAGATAACTCAAGGAAATAAACAACTTCTTTTATCTCCATTATAGTGGTCGTTAGGGACCGAAGGATTTCTGAAGTATCCAAGGAGTTCAAAGTTTCCCAAAGAAAGGGACTAATCAATACTGAGTGAGCACCAAGGCACATAACTCTATCTAGAATTACTAAAAATTCATCCGATAATCCACAAAACTGGTACAATAGGTGATCAGCCTAAAGTACCTGGCGTTATGCATAAGCCTCACTTATTATCTACGCACGTGTCGGTTCCCTGACGTTTATACAATTGCCCCTGCTATGAGGGTTGTTCTTCTCAGCTTTACATGGGAATCCGAACCAAAACAATTTGATCGGATAGTTTTACTTATCATTAATAATAGTTCGAGGACTTAACCTCAGTTCAATAAACAAGTCAATATGTGTCTAGTCGAAGTAATTGGCTTTAACATAGCTTTCAAACAGTTTATGGAATAAAGAACTTTAAGGCTTAACAACATGCATTATAGCATAGGTAGATAACTTGAACAAATTTCAAATCATTTGAATAATCATAAGAGTACTCGCACAATGAAGTAAATTGTGGAAGTTTAGAAAGCTAGCTCAATATCGTAATACTTGTAATCAATACATAACTTAAGTGAATTTAGAGAACTTACATTAATATAGAATACTTGTTCAATATCAAATTAAATAAGAATTTGAAACTTTCCCAATAATAAAGGTTGAGTAAGGAACTTGCTTTGTACGTGAGTTAATATATTGACGTTAATCATTCTTCAAAAATATCCTACATGGTTCATTAAAATCGTTATAAAGATTAGTCACATAAGGACTAGGTTCAATACAGCCATCACATCATTAAAATACATTGATTGCCACTACGACAAGGTAGTCGGGGGTTTCGCTCACCGGGACAATGTAATTTAGTTATTGATTTACGCCTTATGACAACTCCACTTTGGTTAACACTCGGCATATAAATAACTAAGTGCTTAAAGCTTAGTAAGATATAAATAACTAACATGTCTAATCATTTTGTACAAAAATATAAGTTTTCGACTTGTTGGAAAAATTCACTGGGTCCGACCCAGCCGGGCCGACCAAACCCGGTCCGGCTGACCCGACCCTGTCCTGACCCAGCACCGGCGCCATGCAGCAATGCCCAGTTTTGCAACTTTCTGCAGAATCGCGATGCAGACCACTTCCCACTCCGATCTCCATAACTCCTTCTATACTCTTTCAAATTGGTCCGTTACGGACTCTATGGATTCCTAAGATATGGGGCTACAACATATCAAAAGTGTAGAGCTACCCATAAACACTAACACAACCAAATCTTAAGCTAAAGCACAACGTTAATACTCTATTTTCGTGTTCTTCGTATAATTTACAAAAATCTTCACCAAACCTATGTTTTAACACCTTTTTACTCCATTCTAACTGAATTAACCTCGTAACCCATGGAAGTACAACCTCATATCAACAAATAAACTAAACAAACACGGAAATTAGCATTTACAGTCCTCTAAAGGTCCAAGCAGTCCAAGGTTCCATTTTTGTCTGAATTTCTTCCTCCATTAAGCAAAGGTACGGATTGTTCTTCGTTTTTGTTCCACTTTGTTGTTATTAATGGCTTACAAAGTCTCTTAGTAGCATTATTAAACCATCACAACCATCAACAATAACAAATGGTAATCACAAATCATCCACCAAGCATAAGAGCTTAAGAACACGAGAAAGCTAGAAAAACTTAATGAAACCAAAAGAAAATCATTTAAGGTTGAAGGTTTACCTCTGTAAATCCTTCCTAGGTGTTATAGAAGCTTTACAAGGCTAGCTTGAGTCTCCTTCTTCCTTCTTGGTTTCACCCGAGCTTCTTCCTCCTTCTTCCTTCACCCGCTTCTTATTCTTCTTTCTTCTTCACTGTTCTACTTCCTTGTTCTTCTTGGCTGCAGATTCTCTCTCTCTCTTTGCAGTTCTCTTCTTGCCAGCAAATAAAAAGTGAGCTGAAGTTTGGAATGAACCAGGAAGGGTAAAACGGATGGAGTATAGCTTCGGAGTTCTTCTTCTCTTTTCTTTTCTCTACAATTTCCTCTCAACTCTCTCTAAGCTTGCTAGTAGCTGAACTTGAAATGGAAAAGAAGGAATAGGAGTGCATGGGATAATGGCTTCGAGAGGAGAAGGAATGAATTGGGAGAGTGAAAGTGGTGAACCCGAGCTCCTCTTGGAAATGGAATAGAGAAAAATGTTTGCAATATTTTGAAATCCCATGCATTGTGTACTGTGTTTTGTAATACTATGTCGGGCACTACATCCTCCTTTCTCCTGATTGGCTCTTGCAGAAACTTGGACAATTCTGATTGGTTGGAGGTTAAATGCCTCCCTAATTAAATCGCACATACCCAAAAATATATCCGAATACTCTCACTTTTGTACCAAATTTGCTCAATATCTCTACCCATAATTAAAATGGGTATCACCATAAAATATTGGGATGGTAAACATAGTAATTATGAGATTTTTTTATTTATTCGAAATACACATATAATACAATTTAAATACCAAATAAAACATGATTGGACTCAAAATGAAAATCTGACACTTGAAAAAATTACCCCTTTGCTCACACGTATTAATGAAATTATTAAAATAAAAAAAGACACAAAAATATAATGGCATGAATAGTGCCTTGGGAAACGTGTCTCGTGAATAGTAATTTTGCAATTTTGTGTGAAACCAATTTATTCCTTCCAACGATATAACACCACGTAAAATTTAACACATGCACATATTCTAGGTTGTAACACCAGTTTTAAGCACATAACGCAGAATAATGTAAATAAAAAATAAAATTCATTTTATTCACATATAAACTCAGGTTACAAGGAAATCCAAAATTCTCGATCGTTACAAAGAGATTGAAGAGCATGATAAGTGATGTTGAAGGGGAGCCTCTAAATGCCAACAAAAAGATTACCCCCAAACTGTTCGATAACTAAAAAAGGAACCCAGTGGGGAATCTAAGATCAAAGCAATCAGAAGGTGGAAATGAGATAACGATAAGTGAAGTATAGAAGCCTGCAAAAGGCAAGGGCAAAAGAAAGGTGGAAGCAATTGATGAAGAAGTATCATAAGGGTGGGCTGCACATAAAGTTCAAAGAGCTCCTGACTCTACGGCCGACCAACCTGCCAAGAAAAAGAAGAAAATTGAGAAGGCAGCAAAGAATATTCCCAAGGACTCTTAGAAAGGTCCCTCAAATTCTGAGAAGAGGGAAGAAGAAGAAGATATTAACACTCCCCTCTCTAAAATTGCTTCAAAAAGAAGAAATGTGAGGCTCAATCGACAAAAAAAGGCCACTACTCAGCTTGAAGAGCAAGCAGGAGAATCTATGCCTCCTCCGATCATAGAGCTTGAGGTTGATGATGAAGAAGACGAAGAGAAGTGCCTGCACTTATCAGAAAGAGTCAAGGAAAGAGCAAATCCATCCAGTTCATCTGAACTAAGGAAAAAAGAAGATATAGCTGTGAAGGTCTCTGTACCTGAGCCACATGATGATGATCAAATGATGGCTGAGATGGCTTCAGTGCCTGAGCCAAACAAGTTGATATTTTAGCTATGAAGGATGTTAACCTTGAGCCTAGTAACGATGGTGATTCAGCTGTGAAGGCTTGTATGCTTGAGCCACAAAATGTGGAAGAATTGGCTATGACGGCTGATGAGCCAGAGCCTCAAGGTGGTGATGATGATCAGGCTATGAAGGAGTCATGTACTGAGCCTAAGGAAAAAAGAAGAAGAAAAAGTTAAGTAAGATGGTGGAAAAGGAAGAAAAGAAAAAGAGAAATTCAAAAAAGAGGAAAGAAGAAGATAAGAAGAAAAAGAGAGACGAAAAGATAAAAAGGAAAGAACTGCGAACCAAACACATGCAAAATCCAGTTCAACGATCGGTTCATTCGTCTGATACTTCTCTACGACTAACCCAAGTCATTGATAATGACGTAAAGGATATCAAAAAGGGTTTTGATCCAGAGATCGTAAAGCCTAAGGATCCTAGTCCTAAGGGGGAGCAACCTACTGGATATCAAGTTCCTCCTCTCTCTCTCCCAACTACTTTTTAACAAGAGCCAGTGGAGATCTTCATACCTCAACTAAACCGGGTCTTCATAGGGTGATACTTACTGATCGAGAAATTCTAGAGACTGCTCATCTTCTCCCGAATGCATTTGAAGGGATAAGGGCAGGTAGAATAAGAGTGTTGCACTCAACAGATCCTCTGTACACTCTATTCTATGATTTGGAGATAGACATAAGTACAACAGCTTATGAACCAGATGGTGATCAATTATTCTACTTCATGTCACTCATGCCTCTAGTCAGAGCAATTATGCAACGAGACCAAAGTTTCATTCGATGGAACTATTCCAGATATCCCAATCTAAAGCTGATGGCTCAAAATTTTCCACGAGTTCTCAGATATGCCACCAGAACAATTTGCTCTGAGCCCTGTGTATCTTCTCCTTTGTATAATAAGGAAACATGTATTCCGCTTACCATTCGTGTACCTTTTTATCCAATTCTCTCTGGTTAAGGGTAGGTAGAGTCTTCTTTTACGTACATTGAACCACCTTCCACTCTTGATTTCTATATACATCATTACCCAAATTTTTTGGTCATAGAGTCTCAACACTTTAAGATCATTGTAAATAATATCATTCTTCCAGTCGTAGAGTCCCAACACTCTACTACTATGTAAATATTCCTAACTCTCCGTTCGTAGAGCCCCCACACTCTACGAATGATGAACAAAAAATAAATTCCTTGATCGTAGAGTCCTAAAACCCTACGATCGATGCACAAAATACTAACTCTCCTATACATACCCCTATATGAATACATATTGATTCTCCATCTCCCATTCAAATATTATCTATACTAGTTACACATTAAACCTCTCATGTTCATTCTAATTCTTCATCCCTATGGTCTTCTCTAATCGAAGAGTCACAAGACCCTTCGGTTGATGTACATAAAATGAAAGCTTTCATTCTTATACCATATAAAGACACAACTGTACATCCTTCATCTCTCATTCACACAATAAAACCCGAGTGACCTCCGTCTATTCTTTTAGATATTCATTTATCCTCTCATAACGAATTCTTTGATCTATCTCTTGCATTACTAAATCTATCCCAAGGCAATAAGGGCAGTTTTGAAACTGCCCTAGCTCAAATCTTAGAGCGTCTTGTAGTCCTCCCTACCAATGAGCAGTTAACAGATCTAACAGCTTAGATGACTATAAACATTGATGAAAAGCTTGGCAATAATACAACTGAGCTTCGTGATCAAATGGACAAGATTACCACTGCTGCAAGTTATCTTCCTGGCAATATGGGCAGAGAGCTAAATAAGCAATTGAAGTCTTTTTTCAAAGATGTGTCTAATCATCTTCATGGTCGAGATCAAATATTTCTTAAAACGATTGAAGAACATACGCAGGTTATTCTAACTCTCCAGAAGCAAAATGAAATACACTGTCTGAGTTTAAGAATGTTATGACTGTGCGCACTGACAACACAATGGCTCTGGTCCATCAGCAAAGTGACCAAACTACCATTCATTAACAAGAGTTTCGTGCTGACATAGCCATATCTTCCTCCCAGATTCAAGAACTAGTTGATACCGCCAAGCATCTTTCAGAGAGCCATGATGATAAAAAGGGGGAGAAGTCTAGGCAAAGGGAGAGGTAGGGGGAAAGAAAACAATCTCAAGGGGAGAATAGGAAGAGAAATCAAAGACAAATATCCATAACCCCTTCGATCTTTAAATCACCTCCTCCTCCTCCATCAACTATTCCTTTAGAGCATGGCTACTCCTCATCACGACAATAATCGTCGAGTGGAGTTTCCTCTACTGGCATTCGACTTCTCTTAGGAGATCCTGCATATCTTAATAGAAATCTTCAAGGAACACATGTCGTAGGAAAAAAGAGAATAAATACGCCTAATCTTGGCTCAAGAGACTTTTTTAAAGAAATCAGAAGAAAAGAACTTGAAGACAAAACCAGAAATGATCACAGAGTAGAGTTAGAAAGGAAGTGGCTCTCAAAGGAGAAAAGATCAAGAAGGAAGAAAGAGGTGGTAATGTTAGTTTTGTAAATTGTAAATTTCTTTAAAAAATAATTCATATGTTGTACAATCATTATACATCAATAAATTCATTATTTTGTTCTAGCAATACAATGGCTTATTATATTTTAAGTTCTATATATATTTCAAGCAATTGCATTATATAATTGATCAATGTTAGGAAATTGTTGGTTTTGTCATCCTCAAATAGGGGGAGATTGTTAGAGTTTGCATATTTAAATTTGATGATGAATGTGATTAATGTATTTTTGTACTAGTAAGTTTTGTAAAGTCTTTAATAATGATTTGATATTTGATGTACAAGGACTTAGTTTAGAAAGATCAAATATGTTAGGTTGATCTTATTGAGTTGATCTGAAATATAGTTGATAGGACTTCATTGATCGTAAAGTTACTCCGCTAGTTCATGATGACAAGATGGATTGCAGAGTTAACCCATGTTCTTAGTGCGTCAGATGTTTGATCGTAAAGCTCTCACAGATTTCGTAAAGTGAAGATCAAGTCATAGAATGAACAGAGAATCACAGAGTCAAGCAAAGTTCGCTTAGGTAAAGACTGAACGTAGAGTTTTCCATGAAGTTATTAAGTAAAAGTTCAAATCGTAAAGCAACTCAAGGATCGTTTAGTAGAGACAAGATCGTAAAGTAAGTTCCAGAATCGCAAAGTAAATCTTCGTAGAGCTCATCGTAAAGTTCACTCATACAGTGATATTCCCATTGTAAAGCAATCATCGTAGAAGAGCAGGACGTAGAACAAACTCTATGTCCCATCATCTTCATAGAGTAAGTCAAGTCTGACAACATAGCTAACATGAGAGCGTTGCTGATTGAAGGTCCCGATACATTAACCAAACATCCTTGGTTGAAATCGAAGATCAAAAGATGTGTTTACCAATTAGTTTGAGCATTAAATACACCAACGAAAAAATTTTCGGCAGACTATAAAAGGCAACAAAGATTCAAATTCAAAAAAGAGAAAAGAACTCTGATAAAAAAGCTTAAGCTCTGCCAAAGTCAAAAGAACTTACTCTACGATTTTAAACATCTAGTTCAAACTACTAAGTACCTGAGGAAAATATCATATTGCCAACTTAGCAGCACCTTTCAACAACAATCAAACGATAGAGGACTTAGTGTCCTAGTCTTAGTGACCATTATACTGAGACTTAGTGACTCGAAGAGATCTTAGTGATCTAGACTAAGTGTCCTGGTATTAGTGACCATCATTCCAAGATTTAGTGACTCGAAGGAAACTAATTAAGTGGTTCAGTTATAAAGATCCGAGTAATCTATATCCTTAGAGGATTTCCTACTCTGCGTAATAGAAGAGTGAACTAGGAGTTATTCAGTCTCTGAACCACTTAAAATTTGCTTGTGTTCTTTATATTTCCGCACTTAGTTTCTGTCATAATTATTTATATTGATTGTGTGACTTGAATCCAAACACACTAAATTTAGAGCTGAGAAGTTTCTTTTAATCTTTAAGGGGGTTTTCCAAATCTTATTTCGCTGTGCATAATTAATATTAATTAATAATCTAATTGGTAATATCTCTTAAATAATCAAAAGGTTTTTAAAGATCTAGTCAACCCCCCTTCTAGATCTTTATAGTACCTTTGGGAAACAACAAGTGGTATCAGAGTAGGTTCTCATGAACATAAAGCTTACACTTTGAGTAGATTCATGGCACTAAATAAAACCAGTTCTGAGCTTGGTGGTGGAAATTAATAAGCCAACTCTTCTAAATAGGGAAAAATTTGCTAATTGGAAAGTTCATATACAAGCATACATGGATGCTATTGATGATAATCTATTTGATGTTGTCCTGAATGGTCCATATGTTCCTACCAAGCTAGCTCCTACAACGGATGATCCCAACAAAGTAGTTGTTAAGCAGCGTGCAGAATGGACCGAGAATGAGAAGAAGCTGACGCAGCTAGATAAAAGGGCCAAAAACATTCTGTTCATGGCTTTGGAGGATGAGCTCTTTGAAAATATTGTCAACTGCACCACTGCTAAAGAAGTATGGGAAGCCCTATTGGTGATGTATGAGGGCACATAAGAAGTCAGAGAAAACAAGTAGTCTCTCTTGACTCAGCAATATGAGATATTCTCTCATGTCCCTAAAGAGAATATCACTACGACTTATGAAGGTTTAATGTGCTCCTCAATTCTCTGAGATCCTATGGCAAGGTCTACCCTAACAAAGACCTAAATATAAAGTTTATGAGGGCTTTACCAAGCAAGTGGGATGCCAAAACCACTGCTATCCAAGAATCAAAGAACTTGCACGATAAGACTGTGTAGAAGCTCTATGGTAATCTCCTTACCTACGAACTTGAGCTAAATTAAAGGGTAGAGACTCTTTCTGAAAGCAAGAGAAAAGATAAAGGTGTTGCTCTCAAAGCTTTTGAAGCTGCCTCTAAAGTTCCAGCTGAGACTGAAGAAGATGATGATCGAGATGAAGCCGAGGAAGATGAAGATATAACCTTGCTTGCTTGAAGGCTAAGGAAGTTTATGAGAAAAAGCAGCAATTGGAGGCTAAAGAAGAGTTTTAACAAAGTCAACAGTAGTAGAGACCAAGATAAATATCTTTGCTATAACTACAAGAAGCTAGACTATTATATCGCAGAGTGCACCAAACCTTTACGAGAGGAGCTCAAGAAGGATAAGAAGAAGTCATATGGAAAGAAAGAGTATAAAGGCTACAAAAAGCATCATAAGAGAGAAAGAGTCTTCGTAGCTGAAGATTCGTTGAGTGATTCAGAAAATAACTCCAGTTTAGACTCTAGTAATGATGAAGAACCTCAAGTACCAAACCTCTGCTTAATGACAGTAGAAAAAGATTCTAGTGTAACGATTGATCGTCGAGAGATCGATATCAGTGAGGTATTGCATTATATTTTTATCCCTTAACACTTTATCTTTTATATTTATTTTGTGCCTAAATACACTCATTATTCTTATATTTTTATTTTAGGTACAATTAACGAAGTCCGTAACTTTGGAAGTACTTTGGAGGGGCAAAGTTGTAATAATGCACAAGTTAATCATGTGGACATACATGGTATTTTTATATTCATGGATTCCTGTCCAAATTGGAAGAGGTTTATGGGATTCCTAGCAGCTCAAAGATTCAACAATTGGAATCAAAACTAAATTTGGATTCAGCTTATTTTCTAACGCGATAAGGAAAAATCTTTTACACAACAATTATGGAAATTCAATCCTGGCAATCTGATTTCTTTAAGGAACTAATAGAAGTAGATTCTAGAATATTAATTTTTTTACTAATGTAATTAGGGTTTTATTTAGTTAAAATTTCAATTCCAATTTTAAGTTGGATTGTTATTGTTTCTATTATTATTAGGGTTAGGGTTACTTTTGAGTAGTATAAATAAGGGGTCAAGGTTGATGTAATGGACACAACACTTCATTCAATAAATAAAAATATTTCTCTCTCTATTATTCTTTCGTGTTTTTCATAGCTATGAGTAGCTAAATTTCTGTTCTTGGATTAAGGAGACGGAAGCCTCAGAAGTATTACACTATGAGATCTAATTGATTTTAATTGTTCAATTATTATTTTGAGTATTGATTATTCTTCTGTGCTTGAATTTTATGATTGATATGTTTAACTACTAGAGTGCACACTAGTTTAATATTCTTAGAAATCTACTCCTAAATTAGATATCAAATCTGTAATTGTTTGGTCACTCTAATTTGTGAAGCAACTAAGGTTAATAATTGACTACAGATCACGAGATTATTTAATCTTAGGAAGAATATTCAACTAAATTAAATGCAACCGCTTGTGCTTGTGTTGTTTAGCTTCATCAGTTTTTCTAATTCTTAAAGCATCTACTAGATTAAACTTTTAGCACTTGTCTGAAGTTGTTTAGTAGTTAGGGTTATTTAGATCGCTTGTTTCTATCTAACTAAAATTAAGGAAAGACACGGAATAATTCAGAATGGTGAAGTGATTCTAACGGTGAATATTCAAAATAATAATTGATTATGCTTGAGTCAATGATCAGTGTAAGTTTCTGAGGTAGAAGTTGATTTAATCCAAGGTTTGTTTTCTTTGATTTACTTTAATAAATTATTTTGCATTATTTTTAGTTTACTTTAATAATTACATTCGAAACCCCCTTTTCTAGTATATAAAATATAAAAATAGATTAATTATTCTCTGTGGGATCGACTCTTGCTTGCACTACTACATAAATATTTTTCGCAGTAAGGTTTTATTTTTGATTGCTTGCGAAAGCACACCAAATTTTGGCACCGTTGTCGGGGACTGATTTTAGTTTGTTTTTATATTTTTGTTATCTATATTTTAATTAGTTTTCATAAGTAATTTGAATTTTCTTGATTGTTTATGCCTGAAACTCGATCTACTAATCAAGGTAAGTTAAAGTGTGATCCAGAGATAGAGAGAACTATTCGCAGATTAAGGAAGGAAGCTCCGAGAAATTTCGAAAAGAAAGAGGTTATGGCAGCGAATCGAACTTTGAAGGAGCTTGCAGCTCCGAACTTGGATCAACAACCATTATGCATAACTTTTCCTAATCTTGATAATAATACTCAATTTGAATTGAAATCTGGACTAATACATCTTCTCCCTACTTTTCATGGTTTGGCAGGTGAAGATCCATATAAACACTTGAAGGAATTTCATGTGGTATGCACGAGTATGAAACCGACCGGAGTGACCGAGGAGCAAATCAAATCGAGAGCCTTTCCGTTTTCTCTAAAGGATTTAGCAAAGGATTGGCTCTACTATCTACCCTCCGGGAGTATCACAACATGGGAAGGGATGAAAAGATTGTTCCTAGAGAAAGATTTTCCCGCTTCACGAGTAGCCAACATTCGGAAGTCAATTTGTGGCGTCAGGCAGAATAATGGAGAATCTTTGCATGAATATTGGGAACGCTTCAAGAAATTGTGTGCAAGTTGCCCCCATCATCAAATAAGTGAACAACTTCTCATTCAATACTTTTATGAAGGACTTACTTCTACGGATAGAAGCATGATCGATGCAGTGAGTGGAGCAGCCTTGGTGGATAAAACTCCTGAGGCTGCAAGAAATCTCATTGCGAATATGGTGGCTAACTCTCAGCAATTTGGCACTAGACTGGATTTTGCACCCAAGAATGCTAGTGAGGTACAAATTTCTTTAATTGAACAACAAATTGCGAGTCTAACATCTCTTGTTCGTCAAATGGCTGTAGGTAATCCACAATAGGTAAAAGCTTACGGAATTTGTGCGGTAGTAGGACATCCAACAGATATATGCCCAACACTTCAAGAGGAGTCCTTTGAACAAATAAATGCAGTAAGAGGATTTCCTAGACAACCCTAAAGAAAATATGATCCTTATTCAAATATGTATAATCCTGGATGGAGGGATCATCCTAATTTCAGCTATGGGAATCCTCAAGTAAATCAGTCTGCAAATCAAAATGCCCCAAATTTTCAGCAATACAAGCAACCTTATCCCAGACAGCAACAACAGGGCTAATCTTCCAACTCTAGTATGTCTTTAGAAGATATTGTTAAATCTCTTACCACTAACACTTTGCAATTTCAACAGGAAACGAGGGCAAGTATTTAGAATTTGGATACACAAGTGGGACAAATGGCAACTGCAATCAGTCATTTGGAGGCGCAATGTTCACCCTCTCAAACAGTGGTAAATCCAAAAGAGAATGCAAACGCCATCACTTTGAGAAATGGTAGAGAGTTAGAAATTCCAGAAAAGTCAGTACCTACACCAAATGAGCAAAATAATGTAGATGAGGGTAAAGAAGAAACAAATAGCGGTAAAATAGACAGTGGAGATGAAAGTGATGAAGGTGCACCGAAGCGTAAATTTCCCCCTCTCTCTGAATATAAACATGTACCCCCTTTTTCTTATGCTTTAACTGAAAACAGGAAAATTGATAAGTATTCAGATTTGTATGAGACTTTACGTAGATGCGAGGTAAATATTCCATTGTTAGATGCTATCAAACAAGTACCTCGTTATGCAAAAATTTTGAAAGAATTGTGTACTCATAAGAGGAAGCAGGAACTTAAAAGATATGAGAAAGTAAAAGTAGGGAAAAATGTCTCAGCTGTTATTCAAAGAAAACTCCCTACTAAGTGTCAAGATCCGGGTATGTTCACTATTCCTTGCACAATAGGTAGCACTAGATTTGAAAAAGCCATGTTAGATTTAGGAGCATCTATTAATGTCATGCCATATTCTATATATGCTTCTTTGTCACTTGAACCTTTGAGTAAAACTGGTACAGTAATTCAATTGGCTGATAGATCTAATGATTATCCTAGAGGTGTAATTGAGGATGTTCTTATGCAAGTCAATGAATTTATTTTTCCTACAGATTTTTATGTGCTTGATATGGAAAACGGTGATCAACATGCACCTATTTTGTTAGGAAGACCATTTTTAAAGACATCCAAGACAAAAATTGATGTTTATAGTGGTACATTGTCAATGGAATTTGATGGCGAAGTTGTCAAGTTTAATATTTTTGATGCCATGCGATATCCTAGTGACGATAACTCTATCTATTCTATTGATGTGATTGACTCTTTAGCACAGGATGCCTTTGAACTTGATGGAGAAGATGCCTTGGAGATTGCACTTAGTAAGAACATTGATGAGGAGAGTGCGAAATCAACCTTGAACACAGAATTGCAAGAGATTGTGGCAACTCTGAATGAAAATCCGAAGATAGGTAATATTTTTTATATGGATTTGCCAATCTCTGACAAAAAGACTCTACCATCTGTGTTACAGGCACCTACTCTAGATTTGAAGCCTCTTCCCAGTCATCTCAAATATGTGTTCCTTGGAGAAAGAAAAACGTTACCAGTGATTATCTCTAATTCACTTAGTGAATTACAGGAAGAGAAACTTGTGCAGATTTTGAAAGAGCATAAAAAGGCTATTGGTTGGACGATTGCTAACATTCAAGGCATTAGCCCTTCAACATGCATGCACCGGATCTTACTTGAAGAGGAGGCGAAACCTGCATGCCAACCACAAAGAAGATCGAACCCACCTATGATGGATGTGGTGAAATAAGAAATTCTTAAAATTCTTGAAGTTGGTGTGATTTACCCCATTTCGGATAGTAGTTGGGTTAGCCCAGTTCAAGTAGTGCCTAAAAAGACTGGAATAACTGTTGTGAAAAACCAGAATGACGAGTTAATTTCTACACGTGTTCAAAATGGGTGGAGGGTTTGTATAGACTATAAAAATTTGAATGCTGTGACCCGCAAGGACCATTTTCCTTTACCTTTTATTGATCAAATGCTTAAACGATTAGCTGGTCATTCTTACTATTGCTTTCTTGATGGTTATTCAGGTTATTTCCAGATTGCAATTGCTCTGGAAGATCAAGAGAAGACCATATTTACATGCCCATTTGGTACTTTTGTGTATCGCCGCATAGCCGTCGGGTTGTGCAATGCCCCAGCTACTTTCCAAAGGTGTATGGTTAGCATATTTCAGATTACATTGAGCATATCATGGAAGTTTTTATGGACGATTTTTCGGTTTATGGAGACTCATTTGATACTTATTTGCATAATCTTATACTTATTCTTCAAAGATGCATAGAAACTAACCTTGTTTTAAATTCTGAAAAGTGTCATTTTATGGTTAAACAAGGTATAGTTTTGGGTCATGTTATTTCCTCCAAAGGCATTGAAGTAGATAAAGCAAAAATTGATGTTATTCAATCTCTCCCTTATCCT
The DNA here is from genome assembly GCA_034770075.1 of Aralia elata. Taxonomy (NCBI): domain Eukaryota; kingdom Viridiplantae; phylum Streptophyta; class Magnoliopsida; order Apiales; family Araliaceae; genus Aralia; species Aralia elata. Next base: position 3,178,810 of record CM068381.1, on the reverse strand, counting down.
ACTAGCATACGGGAAATTCGTTCTTTTCTTGGACATGCAGGTTTTTATCGAAGATTCATCAAAGACTTTTCCAAAATTGCAGCACCCCTGTGCAAGCTACTACAAAAAGATACGGTTTTTGATTTCGATGAGAAGTGTCAAACAGCGTTTGATAAATTGAAGGGATTGTTGACATCTACGCAAGTAATTCAACCGCCTAATTGGACCCTGCCTTTTGGGATAATGTGCGATGCAAGTGATTACGCAGTAGGAGCTGTGTTGGGACAAAGAATTGGAAAAGCATCCCATGCCATTTACTATGCGTCAAAGACCTTGAATGATGCCCAACGAAACTATTCTACTACTGAAAAAGAACTTTTAGCCGTTGTATTTGCTTTAGAAAAATTTCGATCTTATTTACTTGGTACTAAAGTTATTATTTATTCTGATCATGCAGCTCTTCGTTATTTGATGACGAAGAAAGAGGCAAAACCAAGGTTGATAAGATGGATACTTCTCTTGAGCGAATTTGACTTGGAAATTAAGGATAAAAGAGGAACAGAGAATAGAGTTGCGGATCATTTGAGTCATTTAGTCAATATAAATGATGAACTTCAGCTGAAAGAAGAGTTTCCCGATGAACAACTGTTTTCTGCAAACACATCCATGCCTTGGAATGCAAATATTATATATTATTTGGTTACTAACGAATTGCCTTCTGGTTTGTCTAAGGCTGTAAAGGATAGAACCAAAAGTGAGGCCAAATACTATATATGGGATGATCCATATTTGTGGAAACATTGTGCCGATCAAGTGATAAGAAGGTGTGTTCCTGAGAGTGAAATCACTTCTATTCTCACTTTTTGTCATTCTCATGCTTGTGGAGGTCACTTTGGATCGAAGCGGACAGCAAGAAAGGTGTTAGAAAGTGGTTTCTTTTGGCAATCCTTATTTAAAGATTCATATTTATTTTGCAAGACATGTCATAATTGTCAAAAGACAGGTAATATTTCCCAACGGAATGAGATGTTGCAAACCCCCATACTATATTGTGAAATTTTTGATGTTTGGGGCATTGATTTCATGGGACCGTTTCCTATATCTTTTGGGTATCTTTATATTTTACTTGTTGTTGACTATGTCTCAAAGTGGGTGGAAGCTAAGGCCACCAGGACTGACGATTCTAAAGTGGTTGCAGATTTTCTTCAGTCTAACATATTTTCTAGGTTTGGCATTCCAAAGGCTTTAATCAGTGACCGAGGGACTCACTTTTGTAATCGAATTGTGGGAGCACTGCTGAGAAAGTATCATGTGACTCATAAGGTGTCAACTGCTTATCACTCGCAGATCAATGGACAAGCTGAAGTGTCAAATAGAGAAATCAAGGCCATTATTGAAAAGACGGTTAACCCGAGTAGGAAGGATTGGAGCTTGCGTTTGGATGATGCGTTATGGGCCTATCGAACTGCGTTCAAGACACCCATTGGTATGTCGCCTTACAGATTAGTGTTTGGGAAACCATGTCACCTACCTATAGAATTGGAGCACAAAGCTTACTGGGCTATCAAAAGCTTCAATATGAGGATGCGTGAAAGTGGAGAACATCGGAAGTTGCAATTACAAGAGTTGGAAGAAATTCGTAATGACGCATACGAGAATGCGAGGATTTACAAGGAAAAGACAAAAGCTTTTCATGATAAGAAGATTTTGAGGAAGGAATTTCAAATTGGTCAAAAAGTGCTTCTTTATCAATCCAAACTTCGTTTGTTTCCAAGTAAATTGCGTTCTCGTTGGAATGGACCTTTTGTTGTTACTAATGTTTTTCCTCATGGTGCAGTTGAAATAAAAAGTTTAGCAACTTCTAAAGTATTCAAGGTAAATGGACATAGACTTAAACCTTTCTATGAGGGTTTCCGAGAAGAAAGAGTGGAGGCTGTGGACCTTGAGGATCCAGTTTATACTGATTAACACCGACAAACATTGAGTCGAGCCAAAGACAATAAACAAAGGCGCTGCATGGGAGGCAACCCATAGGGGAGTATCTTTCTACCTTTTATATGCATTTTACTTTACATTGGGGACAATGTAAGTTTTAAGTGTGGGGGAGGATTTAAGGGTACTTGTTATTTTATTTTATTTTTTTTATATTTCGTTTGATTATTTATTATTTTTATTTTTATTTTTTTATTTTAGGTTGATTATTTTTATTTTTAGATGATTTTGAATTTTGTGGGTATATTCACTGCAAACCCTCACAAGACACAACTCGTCCACTTGGGGTAACCTTGGGGTTTAAAGGCTTGTTGCACATGCTAAGTGCAATCGTGTTTGCTACGAAAATGGGATAGTTTTTAGAATGTATCACTTGAGCAATGAGTTGATTTGGATTTTGATTTTTGACCGATGATAAAATTTTGATTTCTTTTTGATAACTTCTTGAACGATTGATAGACATTGGGTAGTCTAAATTTGGTTTTTTTTGTTGATTATTATTTTATTTGAGACCCTTCATTTTTGAGCACATGTCCATTTGGTCAAACTAATTTTAATTTGGAATGAATTTATTTGATTGAATGAATTGAGGGAGAAATTTTGGAACTCTATTACTTATTTGATCATAATTTGAAGTTAATATGAGATATTATTTGAGAAACGGTAAATGATTTAGGCAAATTTTGCAAGTTTGAAAGAAAAAAAAATGAAAAAAAAAATAAAAGTGAGAAAAACGGGGAAAAAAAATTGTTCATGTGGTGGGTTGAGATGGAGCGTAAAACGCACTCACTCATAAACACGTGACATGAGAGATGGAGCGTAAAACGCACTTGCTGGTAAGATGGAGCATAAAATGCACTTACCGAAAGAGAAAAAAAAGAAGAAAAGCCTTTTGATCCTCTAGTGTTGATTACTTGTGTTAACTGAGATTTGTGTAAAAATAAGTATTCGAGTTTCTCTTTTTCCTTCAAGGTATTGATTTTATAAGTTTATCTAAGTTATGATTGGGCTGATACATTTGGATTCACACACACACGAGGGGTTGAAAGTGAAGTAAGATTGATAAATAAGCCCAAATTTTAGATGAAACATTGTTTTGAAATTTTTCAAGAGTTATTGTTTTGAATTTTTGAGGTTAATGTTGAAGTTCATATTAATTTGTGGCTCAAGTTTGTCAAGTTTGTTAATTGAATTTTTGTTTTGCCCGAGGACGAGCAAAAGATAAGTGTGGGGGAATTTGATGAGAATAAAATATGTTATATTTTTATCCCTTAATACTTTATCTTTTATATTTATTTTGTGCCTAAATACACTCATTATTCTTATATTTTTATTTTAGGTACAATTAACGAAGTCCGTAACTTTGGAAGTACTTTGGAGGGGCAAAGTTGTAATAATGCACAAGTTATTCATGTGGACATACATGATATTTTTATATTCACGGATTCCTTTCCAAATTGGAAGAGATTTATGGGATTCCTAGCAGCTCAAGGATTCAACAATTGGAATCAAAACTAAATTTGGATTCAGCTTATTTTCTAACGCGATAAGGAAAAATCTTTTACACAGCAATTATGGAAATTCAATCTTGGCAATCTGATTTCTTTAAGGAACTAATAAAAGTAGATTCTAGAATATTAATTTTTTTACTAATGTAATTAGGGTTTTATTTAGTTAGAATTTCAATTCCAATTTTAAGTTGGATTGTTATTATTTCTATTATTATTAGGGTTAGGGTTACTTTTGAGTAGTATAAATAAGGGGTCAAGGTTGATGTAATGGACACAACACTTCATTCAATAAATAAAAATATTTCTCTCTTTATTATTCTTTGGTATTTTTCATAGATATGAGTAGCTAAATTTTTGTTCTTGGATTAAGGAGACGGAAGTCTCAGAAGTATTACACTGTGAGATCTAATTGATTTTAATTGTTCAATTATTATTTTGAGTATTGATTATTCTTCTGTGCTTGAATTTTATGATTGATATGTTTAATTACTAGAGTGCACGCTAGTTTATTATTCGTAGAAATCTACTGCTAAATTAGATATCAAATCCGTAATTGTTTGGTCACTCTAATTTGTGAAGCAACTAAGGTTAATAATTGACTGCAGATCACGAGATTATTTTATCTTAGGAAGAATATTCAACTAAATTAAATGCAACTGCTTGTGTTGTTTGGCCTCATCGGTTTTTCTAATTCTTAAAGCATCTACTAAATTAAACTTTTAGCGTTTGTCTGAAGTTGTTTAGTAGTTAGGGTTATTTAGAGCGCTTGTTTCTATCTAACTAAAATTAAGGAAAGACACGGAATAATTCAGAATGGTGAATTGATTCTAACGGTAAATATTCAAAATAATAATTGATTATGCTTGAGTCAATGATCAATGTAAGTTTCTGAGGTAGAAGTTGATTTAATCCAAGGTTTGTTTTCTCTGATTTACTTTAATAAATTATTTTGCATTATTTTTAGTTTACTTTAATAATTACATTCAAAACCCCCTTTTCTGGTATACAAAATATAAAAATAGATTAATCATTCTCTGTGGGATCGACTCTTGCTTGCACTACTACATAAATATTTTTCGTAGTAAGGTTTTATTTTTGGTTGCCTGCGATAGCACACCAATATATGAAGTGGTTCAGGGTTTTATCAAATGACCATTCTCTTCTTCAAGAGGAGAAAGAGAAAGTGCAAGTAGAGTTGGAAACCACTCTACGAAACACTGCCTCTTTATCCAAGCTTGAGGCTGAGAATGAGAATTTGAGATAGATAATTGAGGCCAATTCACTGAGGGAGTCTGCTCTTACCTCTAGAATAGAGGAGTTAGAAGAGACGATCTCTATGTGAAATCGTTATTCCTCATCCATGGATTCATTGATCACAAGTTAGAGAGTTGTTTCTAATAGATCATCATTTAGATTTGGAGATCTTTCTTCTACTCCAAGTGTGAAAAAATTAGTGGAGAATAACAATGATAATGTCTCTTCTTACCATAGAGGTATTATATTTATAAAATTGAAAGAGATTACAGAGCCTATTATTCCAAGTTGTCCAAACACACTAAATCTTAAATACACACTAAATTTAGAAATGAGAATTTTCTTTTAATCTTTAAGGGGGTTTTCCAAATCTTATTTCGCTGCGCATAATTAATATTGATTAACAATCTAATTGGAAATATCTCTTAAATAATCAAAAGTTTTTTAAAGATCTATTCAACCCCCCTTCTAGATCCCTATAGTGTCTTTGGGAAATAACAAATTCCACCAAATAAATACCAACAGCAGAAAATAATAGTACGAAAAATAAACCAAACACAAGGTACCAAATCTTTCGTGAAAAACCCTCTAAAACTAAGAGGTAAAAACCACAAGTCGTGTTTCGAATAATTCCACTATAATCAATTATGAGTACAAATAATTCTTCTAAGTTTTATAACTAAAAACTTAAAATACCACGAAATTGAGAGAATATACAAATACCTTAATTTGAGTGAAAATTCAAATTACCTCACCACTCAGAATCTCCGAATTAATTAAAATCTTCAAGAAATTAATTGATCTGAATAGATGATGACAACCCGTGAATACACCTTCACGAAAACTCCTAATTTTCTATTACATTCTGTAATATTACTTCTGCTGAAATCACCAGGCGTGTTTGTATGTGGTATACTCCAAATTCAAATTAGATTTGGTAAAACAAAGGAATTCATATTCCTAGTTAACTTGGCCCCACACGGATTAACCCAATTCCTTATTTACTTGGGAAAGAATTCGTGCCTCACATAACCAACATGACCATCAGGAAACCATGTCCCCACTAATGGGCTATAATCTCATGTAACACCACCACATACTAGCTTTAATATACTACAAATAAAATTGGTACATCTCATGAGTTTGGACCCCACAAATCCAACAAAGTCCATGTGTCGCTTTGGGCTATGCTCACTCAACTAATGGGGTTGTATTTCAAAAGATTTACCTTTTATTTCATTATACTCGCCCTTAAAAAAAACCTTTGAACTTTATTTTATTTCAAATAAATTAATAATGTCTCAAAAAAGTTACATAAGTAATCAAACTTATTAATATTTTTGTTCCATATTTATCCCAAAAAAAATGTTAGTTAATTTATGAACCATAATAATAAAATTATGATAACAAATTTAAGGATATCGTGTCATTTTATATGTCTGTTATTTTCAATAAGAAAATATCTATCTTTACAATATTAAAAAAATAGCAAATAAAACTCTTTTTATGCAACTAGGGAGTATATATTTTGTAATATTCGAGGTTCACAAATTGTCTAGGCCCTATAAACTTTTATTAATATTTGGACGACTAAAACTGTGTCACTTAGTTTTAAAATAGAAAAAAAAGGAAATGGACAAAAAAATTTTTAGCCAATTCTTTTGTTATTGAGTTTTTTAAGGAATAGAAAAAAAATAAATAAAATGGACAGAAAAGTTCACTGCTTTTCTTGCCAAACTTTTCCATCCAAAAATGGATGAATTTGGACGAAAAAATAAATATGATAAGAAAATCCCTTATAATTTCTATCTTATCCTCTACATTATAAACACAACAAAACTAATTTAATGGTATGATAGTAATCTAAACATAGAATTTAAAATTTCTTTACATTTCCTTTATAAACTCTATAACAACATGGAATATATATATATATATATATATATATATATGTCTATATATATGGTTAATGATCCATAGCATCTATTTGTTATGGATAAAAAACTGGCTAATAGCATCCTAACTTTCTATTACAATTATTAACAGCCTTGATGAAAAAAGACAACTCAACGTCTGCTAGAATTTCTAGCGGACCTTATTAAAAACAATTTGGACAAAATAGCCCAATTTCACCACAGATTAATTCTTATGCAAAACCTTAACACCTCGCTCTGATTTCATCTTCCCCGATCAGCCTCCGCCGTCGCCGCCACCATCCTCACGGGCAGCCCATTAAAAACTTCAAAATTGAAGCGACTGAGAGAGGGCAAAAAAGCCTCTTTGTTTTCTTTCCTCTTCCACAACAGGTGAGAAACAATTGAGCTAGACTCTTTCCCCTTGATTTAGTCTCTTTTTCATTTATTTTTAGAGGAATTTCTCTTTTGTTCTAAGCAAAATCATAAATTGTCACCCAATTGCTATTTTAATGCCCGGAAGGACAGGATATTGTAATTGTCCAATTTTTCGTGTGCACTTGCACCAAATTGGGTCTAAATCATATTCATATTTCGTTGGTTTTGTCATGACTCGTTATCCAGTGTTCTCTAAAAGGCTTCTAAGGAACTCATCAGACACATCAATTAAGAAAGGGAAAGGGAGGAAGAGAAAACATGAAATGTATGTTCATCCTCTTATGCTTCTCTCACAGTCAATCTCATTAGCTTCCCCTTAACTTCCTTTCTCTTTGTCTTAATCTCTGTGTATGGTTGCTTTAACTTATTAAGACATCTTGACTTGGTGTTATGGGGGCTATTTCGTCCAAATTTGTTTTTAATAAGTTCCGCTAGAATTTCTAGCGGATGTTGAGTTGTCTTTTTTATGCAAGGCCATTGATAATTATAATGGAAGGTTAAGATGCTATTTGCCAATTTTTGATACATAGCAAATAGATGTTATGGATCAGTGTCACACACACACACACACACACACACACACACACACATATATATATATATATATAAATTTATATATGAGAACTGATCCATAGCCAACGTTGTCAGTTTATGGTTATCCTTACAATAGATCGTGAGCGTTCATTCAATGATCAAACAGTTTAATAGAGCCCCCGTCTGCAGTTTAGTTTCCAGTATTCTGCAATTTAATACTGCGGATGAGACAAATGTCCAAAATACCCCTCATTATATAAGTCCTCCGTCCGAAGTATTAAACTGTGGAGCCTGAAAACCTAAAAAATATAAAAATCTTTAGCATCCGTAATATTAAACTGCGGAGCCGTGTGAAAAAAGTTGGGGTTCACGGTCACATTATTCTCTCTCTTCTTTCACCCACAGTTTTTGTTTAGAAAAATATGGGAGAATGGGCGATCAGCCAAACTTAAGATAGTACGATAAATATAATACATTCTAACAAGTACAAAAGACTAAAGGATTCTTCAAAATTACTGTAAATATAAAACAAGAAAAGAAAGAAACTAAATTCGAGCCAAGGAGAAAAATAAACTAACAAGAACACAAATTGATTACTAAAATAGATACAACGACTAGAGTAACTTTTGGAAACAAATGAGGATTCCAAAACCTATCTTATTTTTTGTACTCCTCTTCTTAAATGAGGTTAAATGAATTCTCTCTTATATCAACACAAAATCTCACCGACACCATATGCCTCCATGCCTGTTTACTTAAAATCCATGATATCCATTCCAATACCTTCTTTGTTAATTCCTTGGTAGATTATTATTGTAAATCTGCTTCGTTGCACAATGTACTCAAGTTATTTGAAAAAGTTACTCATCGAAATGCTGTTTCTTGGAATGTCATGGTCATTCCATCCTTCAACAAAATCCCCATTGTACCCTCTAAAGAATAAATTTCCTTGCAGCCGTCTGTTAGTACTTACAACTAAACAACCCTCTGTTGTGGCCATTAACACCAAGTACTCATGTCCATTAAGCAACAACGGATTCACCAGCACCACCGAAATTTGCACATACCCAATCGTCATCTCGTAACACTGGCCCAATATTGATTCATAATCGAACCCCTCCAACGACAATATGGAGGAGTGTCGCAAGGATCTAGTGGAGGAGCATGGGGGCCCGATACTTCTATTCGGGTGTGTTATGGGGACGGGTATGGAGGAGGAAGAGAACATCCGTTTAAGGAAAGACTAAAAGGAGGAGAGAGCTTTGTGGGGTTTTGATTTTAGGCTAGAAGGGGAAGTAGAGGAGCGAAGAGATAGCGGGGAGATTTTAGTTTTTTTGGAGTTACGATGTTTTTGGCGATTGGAGGTGAGACTGAAGCAACCTAAATGAAGGGAAAGAAAAAGGAAAAGGAGAAGAGAGATGAAGTCGTTAAAGAGGGGGCGAAAGGTTGCCATTAATATTGATAAGAGAGGTTAAGGTTGAGGTTGATTAGCTCTATTATGGCCATAGATGATGTACGAATAATGTTGATGAGAGAGAAAGAGAAGGGAATTAGAGATAGGGTGAATGATAGGAGTAAGGGGAGGAGAGATAATGGAGAAGGAAAGGAATAAAGGAAGAATGTAAAAAATATATTCAGGTCTACAGATGCCAATTTTTTGTTTTTAAGTTTTTCAGGCTCTGCAGTTTAATACTGCGGACGGAACAAATGTCCAAAATACCTCTCCTAGTACCAGTCTTCTATCCGCAAAATTAAACTGTGGAGTCTTACAAATTATATATATATATATATATATATATATATATATATATATATATATATATATTCGCATACAGTTTTCTCTCTAAATATTCTCTCTAGTATTTCCAAGCTTCCATCAATAGACTTAGGTGTACATGGTGTGAATATCTAATTTCATTCGCATCGTTACTAGTAACAACTCCATATTGACAAGAAGCGTTTGTACGTGGGATCATAGTAGATGCATTTGTGAAATTGCTTATATATTTGATATTTCGGTTCAACCGCTTCCGCTTCGTGGATACTAACTAATTCATTTACGTTTGTGAAATTGCTTATATATATATATATAAACTTTCTATTCTTTTTTATTATTATTATAAATTAAGTTTTTTATTCTTTTCTTTTTTTTCTATCAGAAACATAGTGTAATTGTTGATGGTTAGACAATAGACACTAACTTCAGTTATTTTTATAACCAGTTGGGTGCATGGTGGCTGCTTGCTGGCCATGGGGTCTACTTCTTACCTAGCTATTATACTCTTTTTAAAAGGTTAAAATATTCTACTTTAAACCCTTTTGAAGTCGTCGTCAACTACAAAATGGTTTATCCATTATATGTTGATTGTTAAGAGGTTAAATTGAAATTTCTTGAGTTTATATGTTCGATATCTAATTTGTTTAATACTTTTTCTTTTCTAAAAAAAAATCTTATTTGTAAAATATGCATGTGAAATATTAAGAATATATATTTGTGTTTTATATATACTCCTAAAAATAAGGGTTAATAGCATATCATCTGAAGTATACACATATTTATAATTGAGATCAATAAGTTTTAATCCTTCTGATGCCCACCTCCAAGTATCAATAAGTAGGCAATATCAGGGGCAGATCCACTTGAGGGCATAGGGGACAATTGACCCCATTGAATTTTCAGGGGGGTCAATTTGTCCTTCTTCCGGGAAAATGAATCTTCATAAGTTCTAATCCATAGCCCAGGTGTATTTTTGATAAAGATGAATTTGAACTCAAAGCATTGTTGCTTTGTTTTTTGCCTTCAATCCTTGCCAAGTTAGTGCAGTCCAATGTCCCAAAAACATATTCCAGGCTTCAAAGCTCAACTATATCCTTTACTCATGAACACTGTCACTCTGTCAGACAAGTGAATTTTATCCCCAGACCAACTCGCTTTGAAGCATAGTGATTGCTAGCTTCGGAAGCTGTGGAGATTATGAAGATTAATTGGGATAGGAGTGTAGTGGGCTAGCACTTCTATGGGGTTATGAGAAGAAATCAAATAATGGTAAAAGACCCCAATCTCCCCCTCAATATAATTTACCTAAAATTTAATGAATGACTTAAATCTGTACTCATCAAAAAAAAAATTCTTTAAAGCACATTGTAATTTTTCTTTTTTATAATTTCCCAAATTTAGTAATTGTTTGTGAATTTTTACAATTGTTTAAAATGAGGGTATCATGATATTTTCACAACAACATCGACCCATCAAAAAAAAAATTCAAAGATGAATGGATGAATGATTGTTTAGTAACTTACATTATTGAACATGTTATTTTTGTAGCTATTGAAAATGAGGCTATCATGCAACATTTTCAAGTTACGGAGTCTCAAAAAAATGTTATTGTAAACAATATATGAGCATAATTTAATTTTGTGATTTATTGTATTATATTTTTATAATACCCCGAATATCTATAAGACTTATAAATGCGATCGTATACGTTTAGAATTAGAACGTATAACCTAAAACTAGGTATCGAGAAGTTTAAAACCTTAAGCCCTAATGAGATTCGAATTTTCTAACATATGTACTTAATAAAGATCGAAATGATATTTCGAACCAGGTGTTTTGCGATTTTATAGTGTAAACGATGAATTAGGACAAATAAAAAAATTTTTGTCAAGCTGCTAAGTTGTGCTTATATTGACACAATAATTTGTCGTGTTTTTCACGATTTCTCCGAGAAGCATCCCGACAAATCATTTTTTTGACAAGTTATTGTGTCGTGCTTGGGAATGACATAGTGATTTGTCAAGCTTGGAAAATATTTTCATTGAGGAGCTTCGAAGATAGGTTCAATTACAAGCTGCATTGTCGAGCTTGGAAGATATTTTTAGTTGCAAGTTGCATTGTCAAGCTTAGAAGATATTTTCAGTTGCAAGCTGCATTGTCGAGCTTGGTAGATATTTTGAGAGAATATACCAAGAATATTCTAAGAATATGCTATGACAAAATAGTAATAAACCATGGTTGAGATGAAAAATGACCAAAATGTCCCAACTCTTGGTTTTCTATAAATAGCAAGCCATTTTCTTCTAAATTTTTACGAATTCACAAGTATTTCAAGAGCTTAAGAAGCTAGTATAATCTTTAGAGAGAGTTCTTGTGAGTTAAAGTGTTGAAGCCTTTCAAAGAAATAGTTAAACTTGTAACTTCAAGAGGATTTACGACGAACGTTTAGACTGATATATTAACTGTAAAAGATATACGAGGCAAGTCTTCTATTCCTTTAAACTATGTGCAAGTATTCTAACTCTTATGTGTTATTTTTATAAGTTATATATATGTAGTTTATACGCTTTGTATGACAACGTGATATAAACTGTTGAATAAAAAGTTATTTGTAATACCAAATTGATATATGTGATATGTCAAGGCATGTTAAAGTTTATATGAAGGCATAAACTGTTTATATGTTATTAGTTAGACTAGCTGAGTCATAGTGCTCATTCTTGCGAATAAAACTTTATTTGCAGTTAAGAAGAATGATATGAAGATCATGAACATAAAGAAGAAGCGTAGGCTAGGTTTCATGTTTTAATTACTTGTTATTTGTATTAAGTTATAATGATGGTTGTCATACGAATAAGCAAACCTTGTAATCGAAGATTTTATTAATAATATCATGTTATTATTATTAGAAAGGTGTTATGTCTTTAATTTGATATAACTTAGAATTGTTAAAGATCTATTAATCTGAATGAGTGTATTGGTAATATGGACTGATCATGTTATGTCGATACTCTGAACTTCAGATAAATAGTAAAACATTAATACAATGTTGATAAAGAACTATACATCTGAGTGGGGGTATTGAATGATATTAGGAGTTCTGTAAGCACCGAGGTTACACTTAATGAGCACCGATAAGGTGCCACCTTTACCGGAATGCGCCCCTCGGTTCCAAGAACAATCTTATCATTAATACTGTGAATTTCAGATAGACGGGGAATATCGATATAAAGAGATATCTCTATAGCGATATGTATTCAAGTGAGGGTATTGAATAATACGGTATGTTCTGTAAAGAAAAAGAATCTTGTCACGGATAAAGATGGAAACATTTATCGTAAGATTCTTCTATTCCCAAGAACCATCCTATTATTAATGTTGTGAACCTTGGGTATATGGAAGTATAGAATGTTTAAATCATAAGGTTACAAATGTGACCGATATATATATATATATATATATATATATATATATATATATATATAGTGTTATCCATATATACGAATGAACTACAAGTTGATACTTATAGAAAGAATGAGATCGAGATCAAGTTATGATCCAGAAATTTAGTTAAGGAAATTTGTAACACCCCCAAATCCGGGTACCTTGAACCTCAGATCTGGTACGTCACGATACATCATCTTCATGCATGTTCTATAACTAATGCGGAAAATATAAACATACATTGTTTATTTCAGAGTATACTACAACATTTCCCAAGGTCTACAACTTTTATCTTGATACATTCCTTTAATAACTTACATACATTGAATCCAAATTATGATTCATCTTTAATCTTCCTGTTCATACAATAAATATCAATATAGATATTAGAACTTGGTTAATTAAAACTTCCTTCAGTTCCAAAATTTGAAACCGTAAATCTTACCTATACAAGATCATTGTAAGATTACAACTCATAATTAAATGAATACATAAATTCCACCTTTACTCGATGAGTATATATATAACAACTTATATAACTCACTTAATATTCATATCAACCAATGATATTGGCCCTGTGCCATTTAATAAAACAACACGCCTTATAATTGCACTTTGTTTAAATCTTCAATACATTGGCCGTCTGCTAATTCCATGTTTATCTGCAAAATAGTTTGCAAGATTGAGCACTACGGCTCATCAAGTCTAACAGTCTACACCTTTCATGCTTCACATAGCATATATATTTCATACATTCATGCATCTAACAATTTTTAGTCAATGCATCTACACATGCTTCATGCATCTCTATATGCATCATACTTATTATACAACACCATATAATCCTCATGTTATATATTAAACACATATTTCACACATTCTATATTTTGCATTTAGTCACATAACATCGAGTTCACATAAAACATCATACTTCATTAACTACCATATATAAGAATGGTTTAAAACATATTATCACACAGGTGCAAGTTACTGAAAAACTTGCCTAGTTTGCATTTTCAGGTTACGATGGCACTTCACGATCCTTGTACGACCTACACGGTATGTATGATCGACAACACATATTAATCACAGATTGATTCAACGCTTAATCTTTTATTAAGACTTTTCTTTACTCTATCTCTTTTAACCTGCATTTGTAAGTCCATTATTCATTATCCATATAAGGATTTAATCTACTGCTTTAGTTCAATCACTACTCTTCATACACGTGGATCCCTCATTCAGAGATCGCAAAGTGTTTACATAATAATTAATCTAGTTCACGATCTGACAAAATAATCATTAACTGATATTAATACTCATTTAATAATATTCTATTCGATATTATTAATCATTTAATAATATCTTAAGCATACACTAATAATATTCTTCAATATTATTTTATTTACTTATTAATATTATTAAATGTCATTTAGTAACATTTTAATCATTTAATGACACTTAAATCTTTTACTAATATTATTAATCACTTAATAATATTTTAATCATGAAATGATATTTTAATCATTTATAAATATTGTTCAACGTGTGGCAATGTTTATTCCCTCCTCTATTATTATTATTCCAATAATAATTTCTTACTCATTTACTAATATTATCAACCAATAATATTTTATTCACTTAATAATGTTATTAACCATTAAACAATCTATTACAATTGTTTACTTCCTCTTACTTATTATGTAATACATAATAAGTAAGTAAAGCAATTATCCTTATTTATTATTGAATAATAAATAATTATTTACTACATCATGTTCCTTTATTTATTATTTAATCAATATTGAATGATAAATAAAGTAAACAAGAAAGTCAATTTAATTATTTATTAACTTTATTATCCTTTAATTATTATTTAATATTAATTAAATAATAATTAATTACTTAATTATCTTTATTTATTATTTAATAGTATTTAAATAATAAATAATTAATTTCTAGATTTTATCTCTCTTTAATTGTTATTTAAGGTTAAATAATAATTAGTTAATAATTTATTTTTATTTATTATTTAATTGAAGATTAAATAATAAAGAATTAATTTATTTACTCTAACTCTCTGATATTGTTATTAAATGATTAAATAGCATATTTAATCTTTAATAATAATTATTATTAATTTTTTTTAATTATTTCTATTTATAACAACTATCGTTAATAGCTTCAGAAATAGAAATACTAACTCAACATACTTTTATATCCTCCAAATACCACCAATATTTATCTTATATCATTATAAGATTTTTCACCAAGTTTCATAATTTTTCAACATTCATAGAATTTTCTATGAATTTCCACTATTTTTGGAATTAACTTTAAATAGCCTTAAAAATACAATAAATACCTAGGCTCTTTAGTAATTCACCACAACTTTTCAGTAATTCTGAAATAATCTCACAATATTACTGTCAAAATTTTTCAGCACAAAAATAATTTTTCTGTAATTTAAATTATAATTTTTAATATGCTGAAACTTCCAAAAATCATAATAATTAGTCTATTTATCCTAAAATTATGAATCTTATGTTCATTCTAATTAAATAATTCAATTAAACTTGCTATTTAAAATAGCTTAGGGTTATAAATTAATTATAACACTTTATCTTATTATTTCTCATATTTATAATATTTATAAATATGTTACACAAGTTTTTCTCTTACTAACTTCTCTTTAAATTAATAAATAATCACACATATTTATTAATTATCAATATGCACAATATTTTAAAATAAAAATATTCACCTCACTGAAATTTAGTTTATAACTATATTTACAGTGTTAATTAATATTCGTTGTCATTACAAACCATTCTCTAAATTTTACCATTCAAGGTTTAATTAACAAGCTTATTTAAATAGCTTCCTATTATTCTTCACTTATATAAATAAATATTCATATAATTTTACTACTTAATAAATAAATATATTACTTATATATTTATTTATTCCCTTACTTCCATTTGCACAACTTGATTTAATTCAATAAATTAAGTTTCATTTTATTCTTTCATGATTAAATTTCATTAATTAATCTTGTTTGGCTAACTGAAATTAGCACTATTTTAATTATACATGTATTTATTTACATATATACTTGTTCGCTTCAATCTCGGGAAAACTCTTTAAGTGAAATTTATTTTCCTGAATAATTTTCCACGCATATCATCATAAACTCATTGTTCGAATAATTCTATCGAACCCTAAATATACATTTAAGTATATAACTTACTCAATTATAGGTTTTGAATTTTATAACCCATATTTTCTCACATTTAAACCCTAATACTTAGATTAGGTTAAAATGTTTACTCAGTTTCTACACTTCTAACTTCTTTAACTCATAGGTTTTCAAACCTTAACATTCTTTTCATTATTTAAGATCTCCATTTCAAATCTTCAGATATCTGGGATATTACAAAATTTATGATTTTATAGTCTGTAATAGACTAATTTAACTAATATGATTATGGGATCATTGGTTAAGTTACGATAGAAGTACGAAATAACGGCGGACCCTTGTTCGGGCGGGCAATGCCCAAATTCGGAGGCGTGACATTTTGGTATCAAAGCAATAGGTTATAGTTTCGAAGTAACGAATACCTTGGAGTATAATCTGATAGGTTAAGATTAAATGGACTTGTGAAGAGTTCGTAGATAAGTAAAAGATATGCAGAAATTATAATAAATCTTAATGCATAAAAACATTATGTGAAAGAAATATATTGATTAAAGAGTAACATTGAAATAAATCAAGTGTTATTTGATTAAAGTTATGTGTTTAGAATTATGTTTAAATTATATTATTTTGCATAAAACCTGGGTAAGTAGAGGAGTAAACTCATAGAGAAATGTAAGTAATATGGATTAAAGAAATTCATAAGATAGTTAAGAAATGAGTAGGGATTTCAATTGAAAACTTATGTTGTTGGCTGAGTTGAACGACTCTCTTGAATGGACAAGAGTTTAATATGCGTAAGTGAACCGATCTAACTACATTGTTGGTATAAATGATTCATGGTCAGTGTTTTCAAAGCTGGTTACACACTGAATGAGATCATTTGGGGATAGTGTGGATGAGACGGGGAACTAATTCATTAGTTCTTGGGTAGAGGAAACACTCAGTTGATTATCATGATAATAGATTAAAATCTTGTGTCAAACTATTTCTTGTATATATTCTGAGAAGGTGATTCTTTTCTCATATGTATATTGATTAGTTATTAGTTATTATTTCTAACTATAGTTTTAAAGATATTTGTATGTTAGTTACTGAGCAAACGAACCCTTGTATGGGCGGGGGCTATGATATGTCAGTCGAACTGACTTATGAGATGCGGCTACGAAATTTCATAAAGTGGCGTATTAAAAATGATTAATATGCACTAATATCTTTCAATCCCATGTTGATGAGAAGGGGAACTGATATATTTGTTTGTACTTGGGTTTACAACCAATCAATTTACTATATTATTATATATTTGCAAAACTTGTGTTGTGGTTAAAGAAAAAATAGAAATAATAGAGGATTAGAGATATTCCAAAATCTTCTAGCTATGCTAGACATTTATGTGTATATTCGTACTTGGGTGCCTTTAAAAAAGAATTGTTCAAACGATTGAACTGAAAATTTTTTGAACCTATGTCTATGCTAATTTTTTAAGCTAGACAGGGTTAATTTGAAAAAGATAAAATGATTTTTATCATCAACACACGGTAGCCTGAGGTGTGAAGATTAACACATTGTTATATGTGTGGACATGATAAAGTCATAAAATTGATTTAGCTATGTTATTCATAGGTCTATGCTAATTGTTTTGGCTAGATAGATTTAATATGAAAAATAAAAATGAATTTTTCATCAACACACTATTTAACCTGGTGTGGTATGATAAATGATGAGTCATCAATGTACTCTTGCAAGGTGCGGTATACAGTTAAAAAATTGATTTTCAAAAGTTTTGAATTATTTAAAGATGAGTCAATGCCAATTGTTTCGGCTTGACAACCCTTTTAATAAGGAAAATTTGGAACGGATATATGATTCCAGTAGACGCAACATACCGCGTCTTTAAAACTATTATATTATACGTCACATGTGGTACGATAGATTGATCACCTGACATACTGACTATTGTGTTTTTCAATCCTGGAGATTGTTAAACTTGTGGGTCATATAGTACCCATAGAATATGAAATAGTTCAAGGCCTTGATTGACCCCTCGGTATAAATTAGAAGAATTCTCAGTAAGAGAAGAATAAAACTAGAAGTCAAGTATGATTAAAGGTTTAAAACCTAGTGTAAGGAATGGTTTTGATTGAACATTTTTACCTAATTTAAGTATTAGGAATTTGATGTGAGAAATGATGAATTAAGAAAATTCTTTTTGAAGACTAAGTTAGAGATAATTTCGAGGACGAAATTCTTATAAGGAGGGGAGAATTTAATATCCCGAATATTTATAGAACTTATAAATATGATATTGAATGATTAAAGTTAGTTGTAAAGTTAATTTCGAGGACGAAATTCTTTTAAGTAGGGGTGAATGTAATACCCCGAATATTTATTAGGCTTATAAATGCGATCGTATACGTTTAGAATTAGAACGTATAACCTAAAACTAGGTATCAAGAAGTTTATAACCTTAAGCCCTAATGAGATTCGAATTTTGCAACATATGTGCTTAATAAATATCAAAATGATATTTTAAACCAGGTATTTTGTGATTTTATAGTGTAAACGATGAATTCGGTCAAATAAAAAAATATTTTGTCAAGCTGCTTAGTCGTGCTTATATTGACAAAATGATTAGTCGTGTTTTTTACGATTTCTCCGAGAAGCATCCCGACAAATCATTTTTTTGACAAGTTATTGTGTCGTGCTTGGGAATGACATAGTGATTTGTCAAGCTTGGAAAATATTTTCATTGAGGAGCTTAGAAGATAGGTTCAATTGCAAGCTGCATTGTCGAGCTTGGAAGATATTTTTAGTTGCAAGTTGCATTGTCAAGCTTAGAAGATATTTTCAGTTGCAAGCTACATTGCCGAGCTTGGTAGAGATTTTGAGAGAATATACCAAGAATATTCTAAGAATATGCTATGACAAAATAGTAATAAACCATGGTTGAGATGGAAAATGACCAAAATGTCCCAACTCTTGGTTTTCTATAAATAGCAAGCCATTTTCTTCTAAATTTTTACGAATTCACAAGTATTTCAAGAGCTTAAGAAGCTAGTATAATCTTTAGAGAGAGTTCTTGTGAGTTAAAGTGTTGAAGCCTTGCAAAGAAATAGTTAAAGCTTGTAACTTCAAGAGGATTTACGACGAACGTTTAGACCGATATATTAACTGTAAAAGATATACGAGGCAAGTCTTCTATTCCTTTAAACTATGTACAAGTATTCTAACTCTTATGTGTTACTTTTATAAGTTATATATATGTGGTTTATACGTTTTGTGTGACAACGTGATATAAACTGTTGAATGAAAAATTATTTGTAATATCAAATTGATATATGTGATATGTCATGGCATGTTAAAGTTTATATGAAGGCGTAAACTGTTTATGTGTTATTAGTTAGACTAGCTGAGCCATAGTGCTCATTCTTACGAATAAAACTTTATTTGCAGTTAAGAAGAATGATAAGAAGATCATGAACATAGAGAAGAAGCGTAGACTAGGTTTCATATTTTAATTACTTGTTATTTGTATTAAGTCATAATAACAGTTGTGATACGAACAAGCAAACCTTGTAATCGAAGATTTTATTAATAATATCATGTTATTATTATCAGAACAGTGTTATGTCTTTAATTTTATATAACTTAGAATTATTAAAGATCTATTAATCTGAATGAGTGTATTGGTAATATGGACTGATCATGTTATGTCGATACTCTGAACTTTAGATAAATAGTAAAACATTAATACAATGTTGATAAAGAACTATACATCTGAGTGGGAGGATTGAATGATATTAGGAGTTCTGTAAGCACTGAGGTTACACTTAATGAGCGTCGGTAAGGTGCCACCTCTACCGAAATGCGCCCCTCGGTTCCAAGAACAATCTTATCATTAATATTGTGAATTTCAGATAGACAGGGAATATCGATATAAAGAGATATCTCTATAGCGATATGTATTCAAGTGAGGGTATTGAATAATACGGTATGTTCTGTAAAGAAAAGGAATCTTGTCACGGATAAAGATGCAAACATTTATCATAAGATTCTTCTGTTCTTAAGAACCATCATATTATTAATGCTGTGAACCTTGGGTATATGGAAGTATAGAATGTTTAAATCATAAGGTTAAAAATGTGATCGTTATATATATATATAGATATATATATATATATATATATATATATATATATATATATATATTATCCATATATATACGAATGAACTACAAGTTGATACTTATAGAAAGAATGGGATCGAGATCAAGTTACGATCCAGAGATTTAGTTAAGAAAATTTATGATTTTATAGTATGTAATAGACTAATTCAACTAATATGATTATGGGCTCATTGGTTAAGTTACGATAGAAGTATACGTCGGACCCTTGTTCGGGCGCCCAGCGCCCGAATTCGGGGGCCCAGCGCCCGAATTCGGGGGAGTGACAATTTTTATTTTTTATTAAGAATTTTTTTTCAAATTTAACCCCACTGAACCAAGGGGCTGGATCCGCCCCTGAGCAATATGGAACTGGAGGAAAAATTTGACCATATATATAAAAACAGTCGGAAAGGTTACGAGTTTCAACCACGTGAGTATATAAATACAATTTAATTGTACATTTTTTAGTTTGACTAAATAAATATACTCAAAGACTGCTCACGTGTCAATTCCGATGACTAAATTGATCGAAAAGTTATTGAGGATCCATCGTACTTACTGAGACTTATTTGGCGAGCAAGCTGTGGGAATTTAAATTGTGTGGTCTCAAGTATAACTTGGTGTACTTCGAGTTCAGATATGCTATTAAAAAAAATAATAGAATCAAATGCACTTTTATTTTCTGAGTTTACCTCATTTTGCACATTGCATCTTATTTTTTAAAACGTGATATTTTGCATCTCGCACTTTTAACATACTGGCACATAAAACCCTACGACCCAACATTCGTCACTAAAAGTGCAAAATCCATTACTTTTAAACACTAACCCCGTCACTTTTAGTGACGGATTTTGACGGATATTAGGATGCTATGTGCCGGTTTGCTAAAATATACGGAATACAAAGTGTCACATTTTGTAGTATAGGATACAATGTGCAAAATAAGATAAACTTGGGATATGCAAAATGCATTTAACTCATAATAATTTGTTAGTTTTGTTTGTCATCATAATTTTTATTATCATACCACTTTTAATTAACTAATGAATTAATAATTTATTATCTTCAGAAATAAATATGAAATAAAAGAACATCTTTAATATTTATAAATTTTGTAACTAGGACTCTCTAGAAGGTATGGAGTAGTATTTATTTAAGTTAAAAAGTATTAAAGTTGCATAGAGATTTAGTTGAAGTTCTTTACAAGAGAATCAGGGTAAAGGTACCATCAACTTTCTACTTTTCGTCATGCCCACCACAGTCTGAATACTGGTAGATTCGAATGCAATTGCATTTAGCCCTAACCTGGATCAGAATGTGGCTATAAAGAATATTTTTAAAGGTTAATTGAGCCAAATAGAAAGCATACATGTATGCTTTTTTATTTGGCTATTCTCAAAAAGTCAAGTTATTTTAAATTATTTTTTGATAAGGATAAAATCAGAAAAAATCTTTTAAATTATTTTAATTTTAAAAGATGAACATATAATAGTTCTGAATCGAATCTAGGACATATATATAATTATTTTACTAAGGAAGATTAATTCAGTTATTCAGATTATAAAATTTATTTATGCTATATTCCCACGGAATTAAGACGAATATATTCGAGATACAGATGCATAATTCTTTCATAAGAATTTGATACATTTATTTCAGCCGTCCTTTTCAATAATTTATATTGATTGAATGCAAACAGTACTTGGGGTGTGTTTGGAAATTAACTAGAAAATCGGAGGGAAAGAGAGAGAAAGAGAGAGGAACCAGAAAAATAAATATCAAAGAAAAAAAAATTAATGAACATGGGTCTAAATATATTTTTAGATTTCTTGTATTTGTCTCGAGTTGTTCAAGTTCCAAATATACTGCTAACTAATTGTAGAAAAGCTAATATTAGTATTTACTCCCACTAACTTTAATTAATTAACTGAAAAGGTTTTCTAAAATGGTTACCAGTTGGCAGTAGTTGACTTTGTGCTTATTTTGTAATTAAATAAATGACCCAGTTGTGTTTGATTAAACATGGAGATGTTGTTTCAATGTTATAACCCTTGGTAACCTTTTAAAGTAACATGTATTAATTTATAATTATTAAATTCATAACCACGTTAATTGCCTACTAAATTATTTTAAAGATTTTTTTTAACAAGAAGATAAATATAAATATATATGAGGATGATCCAGGAGTCGCGCTGGTCCTAATTTTATTTTTGGTCAGCTGATTTTACACGTCTATTTAAGAAACAAGCAACCATGATTAAAATGTCACTTAAAGTATCCGTAAGTAATTAATTATTGCGAATCCCACAAGTATTACTTGAGAATATTTTAAGTAATGAAATTACATCCTAGCCCCACTTTTGGCAGTTCACATTTCGTTGACTAATAATTATATTCAAGTAATAGTTGCGAATAATTTTACTGAAAAACTTACTGCAAACTATACGCAACAATTACTTGCGGGGATGGACTCAGTTGGAGTATAAAACCTACAAATGAAACATTTGGGGCTTTTCACAAACCCTAGTCTCCTTGGTGATAAAATTAAGCCTTGAACTCTCAAATCAGATGCAAGCCCTCAATCTTCTCATTCTAGACATCAATAATTAGTGTTAAGATTTTTTCCATGACTGATAACATGTTTAGCTGAATTTTTTATAGCTCTTCTTCTTCATCTAGTATGAAAAATTTAGATGAAAATATTTTATGTTCATGATTCATACATGATGCATCAATCAGCAACCTTCAAATTAGGATTTTGGTCAATCCACGAACCTTGATTTTGCCCACCACGTAACTACCTTGATCTCACCCAGAAACCTGCAAAAGGTCCACCAGAATTGTGAGGCTTCAGGAGGACTTTTCGATACTTAAGTCAGAATGCTGATATGAGGAGAGAGAATTATTATGGAAGCATGAATTGTGTACTTGAATTGTGTTGGAGCATCTCTTATTTAAAGCATAAGAGTCCTCCCCCTCAAGAGTTAGGAATAAGAATCCCACTTAGATTTAATTAGAGACCTACTAGGTTGTCAATCCTTGGCTGATTAAACATCCAAGGACTTCTAGTCTTTATTGGATTGAACATATATTTTTAGAACATTCTATGAATACTGCACTGCCCTTTATCAATAGGGTTCTGGAAATAACACACGGTAACTTGCTATTGGTAGGTTATTTTTACCTACATCATTTGCCCCCTACTCCTTTAAAAATATTTTTTATGGGAATAAATAACATAAGGTATATGAATACTTTAAATTATTTTTTTTGTGGGACCCATCATGGGGCCCTTACATCTTAACCTGCTTGGCGCTTTTTAGTGGTGGACCTCCTTGGCACTTTTTGCTTGGTGGGGCATTTTCTCTCTCTCCTTGGCGCTTTTTATAGCGCCCTTAGCATTTTTTATTCCTTGGCGCTTTTTTGGCCCTCCTTGGCGCTTTTTATCACACCTTTGGCACTTTTTCTCTCTCCTTGACGCTTTTTATAGTGCCCTTGGAGGTTTCCCCCTTAGCGCTTTTCTTCTTGGTGCTTTTCTTTTTTAAGGTTCCTTGGCGCTTTTCTAATGAGGGACCCACAGGTCCTTGCCTCTTGGTGCCTTTTTAGGGAGGTTATCTCCTTAGCGCTTTTGAAAGATCCCTTGATGCTTTTGGGGAAGTATCTCCTTGGCGTTTTTGTGGTAACAAATGATGCCAACGAGGTTACCCTATGGCGCTTTTCTAAAGGATTTTCCTTGGAAGTATTTAGCTTCTTGGCAGTTTTATTTGCAATGTTTCATGACGCTTTCTCTTGTATAGTTTCTTTGGCACTTTATGAAGTAACAAATAATGTGATAGGCTCCACGATACGCTTGCGTGAGGTGGTCGTCACCCGGATCGTTTCTAGCAAAGTTGAACGGTGGATTGCTCGCAACACCTTAACCCCTCGCCTATATGTAGATGGTAATCTTGGTACAATTGCTCGCATTTGGAAATCTGCGTTGAATGGACACCAACGGCACATTGACCTCTCGCTTATATGTAAGCGGTAATCTTGGTACAATCGACGATTGATGCGGTAGAAGACGCCACACACAACTATGTATTGTTGTATGATAAGTCAAAATTGAATCTCAAAGATAACTAAGAAATAACTTAGAAATTCTCAAAGAACCAAAAGTAGAAAATAATCTCACAAATAATTGTATTGAATAAATCTGATTGAACTGTATCAAGTACATCATCTATGTCCCATATTTATACTACTCAAAAGTAATTCTAATCCTAATAGGAATTATAAAATCAACTAGAACCACAATCCTAGCTTAACAAATTAATTTGGAAACTAAATCCTAACTTACCAAATTAATTTGGAAACCAAATCCTAACTAATAAACAATAAGGAAATTAAATCATACTTATCAAACATTCTAATTACATTAGGAATCTAACACATGCTGAAAATACCCTAATAATTAAGGAAATCCGCGTCCAAATTTGAATTAGAAATCTGAAGCCTTCCTTCATTTGGAATTAGAAACCCATTAATTATTAGGAACTCATTAATCCGTGGAGAACAAAATCAGCTAGTTGTTTACTTGAAAACCGCGTGGCCCATATGATATAGGAAGCTAATATGTTAAGTCCTTCATATATAAATGTTAAGTCCTGAATATGCTAGGAAACTCGCGTGATTGGCTGATTAGAATTGGAATGTCCATTGCCCGCATGCGAATTTGCTAGAATGTAAATTGCCACATGAATTAATTAAAATTGGCCTTGAATTGAACTCCATTTTAAGCATCTTTGAATAAACTTCAGCCCAAATATTTAAAATTGCTTGATAAATCCCTAGGACTTGAGTTGAGTTACTAAGGTTTGATGTGAGCCTGATCAAGATTGTATCATAATGCCAACGAGGTTACCCATGACACTTTTTGCAGAGCATTCCTTGGCACTTTTTGACTAGGGACCCGCAAGTCTTGGTACTCCTTGGCGCCTTACCCTCTTAGCGCTTTTAATTTGGGATGACGGTCCTTAAATATTTGAATTTTTCAGTTTCAAACTTCCATAATAAAAAAAAACCTCTTGAAGTCCAACTTTTGAATTTAAAATTCAAATTTCCCTCCTTATCCTTTCTAGATCATTCTATTTTATACTAGGATCTTCTAAAGCCTTCTAGAGTTATCCTTTCTTTGGATTTCAAAATTTAAACCTTTGATCTCCCCCCTTCAATATCCTTTCCGACGATCATTTATTTTGACTATATATAAAGGGTGAATGTGAATTTCATTTTCACTTCTCACTTTTTACTCCCTACTATATAAAGATTTTTCCTAAGGTTTGCCACCGTCATCAGTCCTAAGGCAATTCTCGGCCACCTTGTTCCACCTTTAAGGTGATTTCCAACAGCCTTGCTCTACTTTGAACTTTCAAAGTGTTCTTGAGGTGTTCATTAGGTCGTTCGTCAAGTTCTTCAAAGGACTCAAGCTTTGATCTATTTTCCTTTTCTTCCACATATTTACTATTGATTCTCAACTAGTTAAATCTACTGAATTTATTTCTTCTTCACTTAATATAGTAAATACTGTTATGAAAGAAATCACCTCCGAGTCGACCCAACAAGGCCAAACCCTCCTGTTCATACTCCTAACCACCTTTCAAGGAAAAAGAAGCTTGTAGTTGAGGCCCAAACCTTAGGCTCAATTAGAGATGTAGTAGAGAAGACTCGTGATGAAGTTCCCTCCAACTCTAAGTATGAAGCATTTATTTATCCCTCTAGGTTTAATTTACAAAGTGAAATAGATGATGTTGTGAACAAGTATTGTATTCCTGATCTATACCTGTGTTATCTCCCCACAAAGGCTTATCGTTCTTGTAACAGTACACAAGATTTATGCGTATTCAGTGCCGCTTTAGATGTTGACCGTAGATTCCTTTTGCACTCCTTTATAGCTGAGGTTCTTTCTAGTTATAAAATCCATCTGAAGGGATTATATACCATGTACGCTAGCATAAGTTTACACATATTCGAGAACCAAAACATACCTCTTGAAGAGTATTAAATCTTTGGTGTGGAAAATCTCGAATCAATCCACGACCCAGCGATGTCTCCGAATTACAATCTTTGTAAGATGAAAACGAAGATTGATTTCACGATCCGTTCAACAAGATTTACCGAGTATTTGGGAGCTCTATAATTTTGTAGTATACTCTCTCTTAGCTCTTCGCCTACTTGTTCTTCATTTTCAGCCATTGCATATATGAAGGAGAGAGAGTCTAATTGGAGTCACGGGTTCAATTGGAAATCCACTGAACATTCACCAAAATCCAAAACCATTTCGGTAATGCACAGAATCATTGAACAAAAGGAGGAGACATGCTTTAAACATGTTGGCCATGTTAACCAAGGAGTCCCACCCATGGGTGTTATTGTCTAACATCTCCCACTCACCCATGGCGGGGACAACATAATCTTCACATCTACCAAAAGTTAGCTCAAACCAAAAACTCGTAAATCTTTAGTTGCCGGACCGTGCGACCGCTGAGTTCACCTACAATGCGGGAGCTCTATATCAAACCCATTAAGGCCAAAATAGAGACATCTACCCTTTTAAAGAAAATAGTGTGGGAGCTCTCACGTCATACATAATTAGTTCACGTAGATGCTACAACCCATAAACTTATAGTACCCCAGACACATTTGATTTTCACAAGGTCAAACATCTCTAATCCCTCAGAGAGCCATACTTAATCACCTTTGGGCCCATGTCTATTTCGTATCTCACTTATTACTATATCGCTATCAAAACGCCATAGTTGTCGACAATAAGTGCAGAATGAGGTGAAATCAAACTGTTTTCCCTTTGCCCTAATACTACTCAGATATGAATTAACTGCTTTCCCAGAATTAGTCCTTATTGTCTCATCAATCCTGACCGTAGGAATCGAAACCAAAGTAGCAACATCAATCCATATCTTTGTAGTATAGTCAAAGATCACAAAGAGCACTAGATGTAGGACTAACAATCCTGTCCTACTGGACTCACATGGTGAGGAAACAAGGATTCATTCTCTCATCTTCATTGCCTGATCGCTTAGCTCATGTAACCCTCTCATAACATACTATTCTATAGCCTTGTTGTGCGGACATTAGTCTAGTCACTCCTGGAGTGGCTAACCCGAACATTTCAAATTGCTCCCTTATCAAAGTGCCACATTTGAAATTTCGTGTCCGGTTATCATGTTACGGCAGACAATCTCTTCAATATGAGCATATGTCTTCTAGTCATGCCGTACGGATCTTAGTTTAGTCGCTCCACAAGCGCCTAACTTAAATTTCCAGATTGCTCGCTTTCCCAAGCGCCAACTCTGAACTTCACATCTGGCTATCAGTATAGGTTTATATAGATGGTGGGACATCTTATATTTGGCTAACTAAATGAACCTCATCTTGGCACATGCCAAGGTGATATTATGTTCATTTTTCTTGCTACTAAGCGCCAACTAATTACTTATACAAAGCATCAATAGCTCGCTACTCAAAGTGCCAATCAAATGAACTGTCTCAACCTTGTTCGCTTTTCAAAGCGCCAAGGGTGATTGCTCGTGTGAGTGAGCTAATCAACCTGTTAACATATATTTAGTGTGTGCATATCTAATATGCATAATAACTGTGTGAACTAATAATATTTATCATGTGCGCTATCATAATCATAAGTGGGAACAAATGAATCTAGCAGATATGATAAATGACTCAAAATAATAGTAAATATCTCAAATACAAGCCATACAATGAGTGATATTCCAGTAACAAAGAAAGTACATCAAACCCTACGAAGGCCTAACGAACTAACATGCCTGTAAAAGGTATTTTTCGGAATAGGCTTCGTCAAGGGATCCGCTACCATAAGGTCAGTGGGCATGTACTTCAATATCACCTCATTATTCGCTATATTCTCTTTAATAAAGTTCATCCTCAGGTCAATGTGCTTCGTCCTACCGTGATACTTAGGGTCCTTAGTGTAATCTAGGGCCGCTGTACTATCACAGAAAACAGTAACAGGGTCTGAAGCATTAGGGGTGACTCCAAGATCCTCGAAGAATCTCATCAACCACATAGTTTCCTGAACAGCTGACGTACATGGTACAAACTCTGACTCCATTGTCAAAAGAGCAACCCAAGTCTGTTTCTTGCTATACCAAGTGATGGCACCACCATGTAGCAAGAATGTATATCCTGAGGTTGACTTGCGTATTCCCTGATTACCTCCCCAACTGGCATCGGAGTAACCAATCAATCGCAGGTCCGGTCCTCCATAGCATAACATATAGTCCAAAGCACCCTTCAAATATCGCAAGATTCTTTTGATTGCCTTCCAATGAGCAATTCCAGGGTTTGACTGATAACGACCGAGATAACCAACCGCATATGCTATATCAGGTCGAGTACACACAACTGCATACATTAGCTTTTCTATAGCATTGGCCTACGGGTAATGGGACATTTTCTTAATTTCCTCGGGAGA
This sequence comes from Aralia elata, assembly GCA_034770075.1. Classification (NCBI taxonomy): domain Eukaryota; kingdom Viridiplantae; phylum Streptophyta; class Magnoliopsida; order Apiales; family Araliaceae; genus Aralia; species Aralia elata. The sequence goes on along the minus strand of CM068381.1, from coordinate 3,150,101 downwards.
AGTAGGGCATTGTTCGGGTCCAATGGCATCGCTTCTAGCGATAGTAGTGTCTATGGATTTGCAGTTGCTCATCTGGAATTGCTCCAGAACCTTCTTCAGGTAAGTCTCTTGAGACAAACCAAGAAGCTTTCTTGAGCGATCTCTATAGATCTAAACTCCAAGAACATAAGCTACTTCTCTCATGTCCTTCATCTCAAAATTAGAGGACAACCACCCTTTGGTAACGACAATTATCTCCTTATCATTCCCAACTAGTAGAATGTCATAGACATACATCGATAGGTTAAGGAATTTATCTTTGGACCGTTTGATATACACACAATGGTCTTCCTTGATCATCGTAAACCCATCACTAATGATGGCTCGATGGAATCTAAGATACCATTGCTTGGAAGTCTATTTCAAACCATAGATAGAACGTTTGAGCTTGCATACTTTGCACTCTTGTCCTTCTATGATAAAACCCTCTGGCTGATCAATGTATATTTCCTCAGCTAAATCTCCATTGAGAAAAGCTATTTTCACGTCCATTTGATACAACTCTAAATCCAAATGTGCGACAATTGCTAAAATGAGGCGAATTGAGGCAAACCTTACAACTGGTGAGAAGGTTTCCTCGTAATCAATTCCCTTTTACTGGGTATAGCCCTTGGCTATAAGACGAGCTTTGTACCTTTCAATGGAACCATCCGCTTTGCGTTTGACTTTAAGAACCCATTTGTTCCCAATAGCCTTTCGCCCTAGTGGAAGGTCAACCAAATCCTAGACTTGATTAGTCCTCATGGACTCCATTTCATCTTCCATTGCAATCATCCATTTATCGCTCACAACAGATGATAGAGCATCTCGATAAGATCGAGGTTCCTCCTCTTCCCGTGTATCAGCCACAAAAGCATTCCACTCAGTCTTAAAGAGACGACGTGGAACATTACCTCTTTGACTTCTATGTATTTGAGGAACTAGAGACTCCTCATTTGATGGAAAAGAACTACTTGAAGGCATGTCACTCCTATTATCTACAGGAGCCTGAGGAATATCCTCTTCGATCTCTACTGTACGATTTGGGATGCCTAAATCTTCCTCCATCTCATAAAGGTTCATCTCTTTGCTCATATCACCTCTGTTAGGGAAATCCATCTCAAGGAAATCCACATCTCGTGACTCTATCTCGGATATAGTCCCATCAGGCTGCTCTCCAACAAACACATAGCCTTTGGAGTGTTTAGAATATCTCACAAAGATACACTTCTTACCCCTTGGGCCCAATTTCTCATGTTGATGAGAAGTGTTGTGTACGAAAGCTGCTGATCTCCATGGCCGCATATGGCCCAATTCGGGCTTTCTACCGGTCCATATTTCATATGGGGTGGACTGAACTGATTTTGAAGGTACACGGTTAAGTGTATACGTCGCAGTCAACAATGCATCACCCCAATAAAAGATAGGCAAATTTGCTTGCGCCATCATAGATCTAACCATATCTAATAATGTCTGGTTCCTCCTCTCCGCACACCATTCTGTTACGGAGTTCTAGGGATTATCAGTTGCCTGATTATCCCTCTTTCTTCACATAGTGCTTTAAACTGATCAGATAGATACTCGCGACCTCAGTTAGTTCTTAGTGCCTTAACACTTTTGTCTAACTGTTTCTCAACCTCAATCAAATAATGTCTAAAGCATTCTAATGCCTTAGACTTATGAGAGATCAAGAAAGTGTAACCGAAGCGCGTATAGTCATCTATCATTGTGAGAAAGTAGGAACGTCCATGCCTGTCTTTCACATTCAAAGAGCCACAAATGTTTGAATGAATGAGTTACAAAGGTGTTTCTGCCCTAGTAGCTTTACCAAATGGTTTTCTAGTTGATTTACCCGCTAAACAATGTTCACATGTGGGTAGATTGACCTTAACAAGTGGTCCTAAAAGACCTGCTCGAGCTAACCTAGCCATTCTATCCTGTCCAATATGGCCTAATCTAATATGCCATTGAATTAAACTATCATGATCATTTTCAACAAGTAATGAATAATAATCATCACTATTAATACTAGAATCAATAGTATCCAAAACCATAAAACCATTTGATACAAAACCATATCCAAAAATATTCGTCCCAAATGAAATTATTACAAAATTATTCTCAAACACAACAGAATATCCCAAACGTAGTACTGATAAAACAGAAAATAAATTTTGCTGGACATCCGGCGCATAAAGTACATCATATAGGGTCAATGCTGAGCATCCTCGCATTTCCAGTTTGTAAGTGCCAGTGCCTAGCACGTCCACACTGGAATTGTTCCCCATATATACTTTTCTGCCAGCCGAAATGCGGCGGTATTCCACAAATCCACTCCGATCTCTAGCTATGTGGTCCGTTGATCCGGAGTTTACAATCCACATATGGTGAGAATGAGCAACAAAAATAGTACTGATACTAAGCACATAGATAGATTAGGACTAGGAATTACCTTCTTCGGCTCAGTGCATTCACGAGCGAAGTGTCCCGCCTTGCCACTGTTGTAGCATGCCATCTTGGCCTTGTCCTTCTTACCAGAACCTCGTTTGCCCCTTTTCTGTTTGTCGGCACCTCCACTCGCAGCCCCTTTAGGCGTAGTGGGATTACCAATCTTTATTTGTTGAGCCTTTAGGCGTTCAACTTCTAGTCGTTTAGTCCTCAAACGCTCAACCTCCAGCTGCTCAGCTTCTAAGCGCTCAAGGTGATGAAAAATATCTTCCAAAGACTTAATGTTTTCATTTTGAGCTATGTTAACCTTGAGATTATTCCAATTGTCGGGAAATGAGCGTATCACTGCCTAAATTTGCTGTTCATCTGTCAAAAGGGTTGTCAACAGCTCCTAACATTTCAATCATATTCGACATGACCTGAAGATGTTCTCTAAAGGTATGTTTAGCTATCTTTTTATAACTGTTGAATTTGGTAGTTAAGAGATGCAACCTAGCCATGTCCATTTTCTTTTGGGAAAAGAAAAAGAGGAGAATCTTATTAGAGATATTCGATTAGTTCACCATAGTATATAAATCATCTTTGCCGCGTGAATCAAATTAACATAAAAATAATGTGACATAAATATAGAAGGGAGACTTCACCAGACTTTGGAATCACAATCCACATAAATGCCCAATTATTTAAATTTAATTTTTCAGCGCATTAGACGTGTAATTTAGGGAATAACTTAATTAAATTATTACCACCTAAAATTACTCCCACTAGAAACAAGTGTACATGTGTACATATAGCAAGACAATTTAATTCCAAGCACCAACAATTAATATTCCAAAAATATTAACAAAATGAATCAAATTATAGGCAATATTACTCAATTAATATACCAAGTATGCTATAAACACGTGAAAAAACTTTCAAAAATTTTCAACAGTAGATTATCACAATAAAACATTACTATAATTTTTCTGGAATTTTCTGATAATTATGCTAATTATTACAATTAATAAACCATAGCATAACATAATTGGAAATTAACAAAAACATCCAATTATAATAATATTCCAAAACTTTTAGTGGAAATATTAATAATAACCCAATAATAAATTTCTGTATTTTTTTCAGAATTTACTAATCAATAAAACTATTTTATAATGCATTTTCATTAATAAAACAATTAAAGAAATCAATTTCTGGAATTAAAAAAATATTTTTTAAAACAATTTCCGGAAACCGGGTTGGCGCGCGGGTTATGGAACTGGGTTGATCAAAAACGCGGGTCAGCCAGTCCGGTTGGAGTCACGAGTTCGATTGGAAATCCATTGAACATACACTAAAATCCAAAACCATTTCGGTAATGCATGGAATCATTGAACAAAAGGAGGAGACATACTTTGAACATGTTGGCCATGTTAACCAAGGAGACCCACCCATAGGTGTCATTGTCGAACACCATCTCACTCAAATTCAACCCTACGAGTTGCCTTATCGTTTGCTTTATGGTGCAATGCAAGCAACTAAGTATTGAGCCTAGTGTTAGGATTTTTAGGCGAATGTTTCACATTAAGAGCCACAATATAAAGTATGTCAGTTGGGTCGTCATGATCCACCAGTCTTATGGGAGGAAAAAATAAATAGTTAATATTGAGAGCTTCCCAGACTCCATCACTGCTTGGAAGGAATATTTTTTTATATAAGGAAAAAAGATGGAGAATGGTCTGATTTGTTCCAGTAGGAGTGGGGCACAACTCATGATTCTTCTCTTACAAATTGGGAATTGGCACCTGAGGAAGATAAAATAAGAGAAGCCCTAGAGGCTGATTGTGGGAAAACCTCCTCCGCCTTGTAACTAAATGAACAGACATTAGTAGAGTGTGAGTTGAGTCCTTGTTGTGGAGAGGGTATTCCCTTATTTCTTTATTTCTCATTTATTCCCCACATTTATTCTTTTTGTTGTTTGAATTACTTATACTTTTCTTTCTTTCCCAACTTTGACTGGAGCTCAAAAGCTTTAGGAGTTACGAAAAAACGCGAGCCAACCCAAGTCGAAGAAGGCTAAGTCTAAAAAGACTTCTGTTGAAGCTCCCTCTTCAACTCTTCTTACTGCTCCACTGCCCAAAACTAGATTAGATGCTCAACCTAGTAGGAAACGAGGGCTTGTGGATAAGGGTGATGGCATCTCCCCCTTTCTTTCTCCTAAAGGGGCGCCAGCGGTAGCTTTGAAAGGGCATTTATCCCGAATTGGGGGATCAGGACTCAAGATTTAGTTTTTAGAGACTCCAAGGATTAGTTTCATAAGAGTCATACCCCTTTCGATCAGAGCCAGATGCATGAGTTATCAGACGATGTCGTCGCTGACAAGGAGCGCAGACTGGAGCCATGCATGGTAACCTTTATATTTAAATTGTGATTATATATTCTTGTCTTTTTACTTGTCTTGACAATCTAACTCATGTAGACACCCAAAATTTACACATGTTTTCCCTAACAATGACGGAGGGAAATAGTGTCATTTTATCTCAAAGGCAAGAATGTCAAAGCAAAGATTAAAAGGTTCATAATTATTATTTGGAGTTCGCGCAATGACATCTAAGTGACAAACTACATAAAAGAAGACGAACGACTAGTCGGTGTTTATAGAAGGATGGTTTTCCCCTTTTTGTTTATCTTTTCGAACTCAAAATTGATCAAACTTGATGCCATTGTGTAGCTATCAAAAAGGGCTTTTTGGATAGGTATGACACGTTTTCTAACTCTTTCTGGTTTAAAAGTTATGGACGTTTCAGTGCACGATAAGAAAAATCGACTACACGACACAAAAAATGATGCATGTGGGCCCCGCCCAAGGGCTGCAGCAGGCAGACCTGTGGCCAGCCTAGGGTGCTATAAATAAGTCCATTTTCTCATTTTCTCAGTGAAGAATACATTTTAGAGAGCAAAAAGGTGTTATGTAGGGAGAGAAATAGAGTGAGTAAGAGAAAAACCTCTCTAAATCTAATCTAGATATAATTTTTCTCATCAAATCTCCCACTAATCTATAATTAAGCCATCCACACAAAAGTTTAAGGAGGAAGAAACTCCTACTCTCAAGGTCCATCTCTCATCTTTACACTAGATCTAGCTTAGATTTAGCTTATTTTGTCAATTATTGTGCTTAGACTTTATTTGTTTATGATTACTTCTTTATTTAAGGCTCTCCTAGCATCCTATGTGATGCCACCAAATCTGGGTCACCCAAACCATGGATCCGATATGTCACAATCCAACTCATATAATAACCTGTCAATAACTTAATGTGGAATAACAGAAATATTTACATTGATATAACTTAAATATTCTCGTCCCAAGTCTCAAAACCAAGACTAACACCAATATAACATAAAACATACCCAAAGTAGGTCTTAAGACATCACAAAAAAAGTCTTAATATAAAACATAAATCCTAGCTTAGGAAAAACAAAGCTAATCGGTAGCCTTGCCCTTATCCTTCCCTGAGCTTTCACCACGTTCTGCCTTAACTGAAATGTTTGGGGAAAGCAAGAGTGAGCAACAAATTTGCTCGCAACTATATAACAATAAAACATACAATCAGGGTTAAGGTCTATAATTCACGAAGAATATGATGATATAAATCAACTCAAGAAGCTTATACACGAATGTTTCAAACGAGTTTGAATTCGATAATCTCATGTCAACTTTCCTATCTTGAAACAAAGGAGTCAATGAGGACTGAAGCATTTACGAAGAATCCGAAGAAATCTCAAAATCTCTAACTAAAGGAGAATACAATACTAAGTAGCCACCAAAGCAAAGAACTCTTACTAGAATTATCGAACATTCATCCAATAATCCAAATAAACAAATACTATAGGTGATCAGCCTAAAGTACCCGGCGTTATGCATAACCCTCACATGTTGTACGCACATGTGTCGGTTCACCGACGTAATATAGTTTTTTCCTTCTAAGAGGGTTGTTCATCTCAGCAGATATAATATTCTGCAATAAAGCAATTGGTTTAAATCTCTTTCTAAATCATGACTATTGGTCTAGCCGAATCAAAAGGCATAGACACTCTTCTCAATACATTTAAGAACCAGAAATACGTTCGAGGTCTGTAATATGATTCAAAGCATCGATCAAAACAATGATTTTAAATCAATTTCAGAATATAAACAATTCCCAAGAATTTAGATAACAACTTGCTCAATAAACGCTTGCTCAAAGAATACTTGAATAGGGTTAAGGACTTGCTCAATAAGTAATCAACTTGAATTAAGAAGGCTTGCTCAATAAATAACTGAGTTAAATCAATGGACTTGCGATAAAATAAACTACTTGCTCAAATACAATTTTGAGTAAGTCGGGAAACTTGCTCAATAAATTAAATAAATTGAGTAAGGTATAAAAAACTTGCATTCATTAAATAAAGTGAATGGAAGTAGGTAACTTGTATCATCAATAATTAAATTGAGTGAAGCTAGAAACTTGCGTAAATTAACTTGAATAAGTTAGGAGACTTGCATATTCATAATAAACTCGCACAATGTATAAAAGTTGTACGAGTTAGGAAACTTACATATTCATAATAAACTCGCACAATGTATAAAAGTTGTACGGGTTAGGAAACTTGCACAAATATAAATGTTGAGTAAGTTTAAGATACTTACTCAATAATAAGTTGAGTAAAGTCAGGAGACTTGCCTCGTGCGCTGCTACAATAATATAGTACACTCTCTTCATTTATCTTACACATATATGTGCACAAACATACCACAATCAGTCATATAATGGACGCCAAAAATTGGTTCATACAACTCCATAATGTTATGGCGTTTCGACACTTACACGTCCGTACGCCAAACTTGCCTATTCAAACGCCTAGGCGACACACATTTGCGTACACTTAGCATGCCCATTCGATTTATCTAATACTCATTGGTTAATGCTAAACATCATTATAAATCATAATAATCATGTTCTAGGACTTATAAAACATTATCTTTCATGGTCGGAAGCATTACACGTGCATACGTGCATGCCCGACGCTCTACGATGCCTCCAAATACATATTAGTCCTAAAGATGACCAATTTAGACCTTGATCCAGACCTCAAATCAAAATTCTTAAAGAACTAAAGTTGTAGGTCTACTCTTCCTCGTTCTGAATCATCTTGAATCACCTCTATCCGAGTTCATATGAGAAAGATATGCCCATTTTACTACAGGAGGTCAAAACAGTCCACTCGGAAATGTTTGCACCTGACATGTGTCTAGCGCCGCAACGCCCATTTTGGCCTTATGAACGGTGCCACAACGCCATTCATACAGCCCAGAATCTGCTGGGTTTTTCCTAGCTCGCGATTCCGACCGTCACCGACTCTGATCTTCCTAACTTCTTCTATACACGTTCAAATTGGTCCATTTTGAACGCTATGGACTCTTAATTCATGGGGCTACAACATATCAAAAATTTAGAGTTACCTATTCAAATTAACTAGCCAAATCTTTGGCCAAAGTATAAAGTCATACTCTGTTTTAGGTGTTCTAAGTGTTCTTCACTAAAATCATCACCAAATCTTCGTTTTTACACCTTTTTACTGCATTGTAGTTGGGACAACTTCGTAACCCATGAAACTACAATCCCATAACAACAAATAACTTAAAGAAACACAGAATCTAGCATTTATAGTCCTCTAAAAGTCCAAACAGTCTAAGTTTATGTCCAAAGTCCATTGTTCTTCCTCCTTAAGCAAAGGTACATATTTTTCTTCGTTTTTGTTCCACTTTAAAGATGTTAATGGCTTACAGAGTCTTTTGATAACATTATTAAATAATCACAACCAACAACAACAACAAAAATCAACCACAAATTATCCACCAAGCATAAAAGCTTGAAAACCACGAAAACTTTGAAAAACTTAATGCAACCAAATGGAATTCATTTAAGGTTGAAGGTTTACCTCACTATATCCTTCGTAGAGGTTAGAGGAGATTTATTAGGCTAGCCTGAGGCCTTCTTCTTCCTTCTTGGTTCACCCGAATCTCTTCTTCTCTTCCCTTCTTCTTTTTCTTCTCCCGAACCCTTCTCTTCTTCTTTTCTCTTGTTCCTTCTTCTCCCTTATCCTTCCTTACTGTAAATTCTCTCTCTCTCTATATATATATATTTCTCCAACAAATTTTAAAATGGAATGCTAGAGAAAAGAAGGCTTGCAATTGAAATGGAGGAGTGAAAGGAGATGGTGGCTTCGGGTGAATGAGAGGGAATAACCCGAGCCTCCTTGGAAATACTATAGAGAATAAATGTTTGCCATTTGGAAAATTAAGGTATTGAGCCTAGAAAAAGGAGCATGCCGCCGACCACTTTCCCTTTTCTCCCATCTGATTGGTTCATGGGTTTAGGTTGGTTCCCACTTGGAGCAGCATGCAAAAATAAATACACATATACACAAAAATATATCCGAATACTTCCACTTTTGTACCCAAAATTCAAATGGGTACTCCCATAAATATTGGGACTCGAAAAAATAATTATTATAGGGTTTGTCTATTAATTCGGAACACCCATATTATACATTTCGGATACAGATTAAAACAAGATTGTGCTCAAAACGAAAATCTGACACTTGGAAAAATTATCTATTCACATACGCGTATTAACGAAATTTATTAAAATCGAAAAAGACGCAAAAATATTTTGGCACGAATAGTGCCGTAAATAGTGTCATGAATAGTGTCTCGGGAAACGTGCCACATGAATAGTGAATTTTCTGATTCTTCATGAAATCAATTTATTCACTCCAAAGACATAACAACACATAAAATTCAACACATACACATAATCTCGGTTGTAACATAACCTTTAAGCACATAACACGAAATAATAATAATAAAAATATAAATTCATTTATTCACACATAAACTTGGGTTACAATGAAATGTAAGATTCCCAATCGTCACATTCTCCCCCTTATAAGGATTCTGTCCCCAGAATCACAATACAAGGTTAAGCAAAAAGTTGAGGGTAATTTTTCTTCATCTTATTTTTTAACTCCCACGCAACCTACTCGGCATTGTGGTTTCGCTAAACTGTATAACCTTATTCCTTAATACTTGCTCTTTCTTATCAATTATCTGAATAGGAATTTCTTCGTACGTAAGATCCTTCTCTAACTGAACGGGCTCATAGGATATCACGTGCTTATAATCAAGTTTATATGGTCGCAACACTGAAACGTGGAACACATTATAGATATGCTCCAGTTCATGAGGTAAGGCTATCTCGTACGCCACTTTACCCACTCTTCTCAATACTTCGAACGGTCCTATGAACCTCGGGCTTAACTTTCCCTTCTTCCCAAAACGTATCTTCCCTTTCAAGGGAGATACTTTCAGGAACATGTAGCTGCCAACGTCGAAGTCTCTCGCTTGGCGATGTCGATCTGCATACTACTTTTGTCGATCTTGGACTGCAACTAATCTTGCCATGATCACTTTACCAACTTCTGCGGTCTGTTGTACCAATTCTGGTCCCAACAGTCGATGATCACTGACCTCATCCTAGCTTAACGGTGTTCTATATTTTCTTCCGTAGAGAGCTTCGTAGGGCGGTATATCGATACTCGCATGATAGCTGTTATTGTAAGCGAATTCCACGAGTGGTAAGTGGTCATCCCAGTTCCCCTTAAAATCCATCACGCACGCTCTAAGCATGTCTTCTAACGTCTGTATTGTCCGCTCGCTCTGTCCGTCAGTTTGAGGATGATAAGCAGTACTCAGTCTCAATTGTGTTCCCATTCTTTCTTGCAAACACTTCCAAAAATTTTACGTGAATCGCGGATCTCGATCCGAAACGATTACCACCGACACTCTATGTCACGAAATAATTTTCTTTATATACTACTTGGCTAACTAGTTCAAATTAAACTGGATTTTTATCGATAGGAAGTGTGCTGACTTCGTCAATCGGTCCACAATAATCAAAATTATGTCATAACCCTTCGGTGTAATCGGAAGTCCCACTACAAAATTTATCGTAATGTGCTCCCATTCCCATTCTGGTATCGTCAGCGGTTGAAGTAGTCCACTTGGTTTCTGATGCTCTGCTTTGACTCGTTGACATGTAAGACACCTACTGATGTACTCTGCCACGTCTCGCTTTATGTTGAGCCACCAAAAATATGGTCGAAGATCACGGTCCATTTTTGTACTCCTTGGGTGAATAGAATACACTAAATTATGTGCCTCATGCAAGATTTCCTCCCTTAGTTCGGCCACGGCTGGCACCCACACACGTTCTTCAAATCGCAAGATACCATCTTTATCTTCTCTGAACTTTTCTTCCTCATTTTCTGCTACCCTTTTCTTTATCCTTTCGCATTCATCATCATTTCCTTGTGCCTCCTTCACTTTGTCCAACAATGTCGGATGAGCTTCCATTATGAATAATTTTCCAGCTTCCTTTTTCGGACTTTTTGAAAGTAGTATGCACACAAGCCAATCATATTTGATATGATGTAGTATATACTTTGTAATCTTATACTCTCCCATGAATTCCTAATTGGATTTGGAGCATAAGGAGTTTAATTATAATAGAAACCTTAATCCTAAATAGTTTAGGAAGGGTTATTCCTACATCTATAAATAAGAGGAGTCTTATCATAGATTAGGGTTACATACTCTTGCATTAGATTGTGGAGAGTACTTACAATTTCTATAGAGATAGAAACTAGGGTTTTGCCAATACCCAACTTATTGAATAACTATTCTTCCTTGGTGGATCACCTCTAGAGGCCAAACACTTGGGTGGCTAATGTTGATGAAGCAAAGGAATTTAGTCGGTGGAATTCAAGGAGAACTCGAAGGAATTGGAGGTGAACTTGTATCCGAGGAAGCACGGTTCTACGAGGGTATAATTTCTAAATCTCTATCTCTTTCGTTTATATCGTTAATTGAGCACATACATTGATCATGGTGATGGTTTGTATAAAATTTTAAAATCTGATTTTATCGCGCTTCTGCTTTATTTATGTAATTTGATTGCATGCTTGCGTTATATACAAACCTAACAGATAGTAGAATAGAGCATAACAAAAGGTTGGGGCATACAACACTTATCTCACACATAATGCATAACGTTGGGATTACAATCACAAAATCACATACTGCTAGACACATAAGATAAGCAGTCTATCTGAGTATGTCGTGCTCCATCGCGCTATCATACTACACATGCCCCATACTGGTCATCAATTCTTGACTCATGGTACGACAAGTCTGTCTTTCGTCGACCAGATAATGGTATACACCAGCTATTCGTCTACCAATCGCTGTGCTAAAAGCATAGCCCATTCTATTCATCTATCTCTGGCATCCTATAGCCACGATACACTACAAATAAACTCTATTAGGATCTCGCGGTAAAATATAAATCCATTGTAGGGAATGAAAGTATATTTCACGTCACCACTGATTCACTATAAAAAGTCTACTAAAATTAACACGTAAAACTCTATCTGAGTTTTGTCATATCCTATTTCTTTCTATCACTTCTAAGGTTATAGCCTAAGGGTTATCTCTCCAAAGGTTTATAACCTATAGCTCTGATACCAACTTGTGACGCCCCCAAATCCGGGTCACCCAAACCACGGATCCGATATGTCATGATCCAACTCATATAAAAATGTGTCAATAACTTAATGCGTAATAACAAAAATATTTACATTGATATAACATAAATATTCTCGTCCTAAGTCTCGAAACCAAGACTAACACCAACATAACTTAAAACATACCCAAAGTAGGTCTTAATACATCACAACAAAAGTCTTAATACAAAATATAAATCCTAGCTTAGGAAAAACAAAGCTAATCTGTAGCCTTGCCCTTGCCCTTATCCTTCCCTGAGCTTTCACCATGTTCTGCATTAACTGAAATGTTTGGGAAAAGCAAAAGTGAGCAACAAATTTGCTCGCAAGTAAATAACAATAAAACATACAATCAAGGTTAAGGTTCATAATTCACGAAGAATATGATGATACAAATTAACTCAAGAAGCTTATACACGAATGTTTCAAACGAGTTTGAATTCGATAATCTCGTGTCAACTTTCCTATCTTGAAACAAAGAAGTCATTGAGGACTGAAGGATTTACAAAGAATCCGAAGAAATCTCAAAGTCTCCAACTGGAGGAGAATATAATACTGAGTAGCCACCAAAGCTAAGAACTCCTGCTAGAATTACGGAACATTCATCCGATAATCCAAATAAATAGATACCATAGGTGATCATCTTAAAGTACCCGGCGTTATGCATAACTCTCACATACTATGCGCGCGCGTGTCGGTTTACTAACGTAATATAGTTTTCCCCTTCTAAGAGGGTTGTTCATCTCAGCAGATATAATAGTCCGCACCAAAGCAATTGATTTGGATCGCTTTCTAAATCATGACTATTGGTCTAGCCGAATCAAAAGACATAGACACTCTTCTCAATACATTTAAGAACCAGAAATACGTTCGAGGTTTGCAATATAATTCAAAGCATCGATCAAGACAATGATTTAAAATCAATTTCAGAATATAAACAATACCCAAGAATTTAGATAACAATTTGCTTAATAAACGCTTGAATAAGGTTAAGGACTTGCTCAATAAGTAATCAACTTGAATTAAGAAGGCTTGCTCAATAAATAACTAAGTTAAGTTAATGGACTTGCAATAAAATGAACTACTTGCTCAAATACAATTTTGAGTAAGTCGAGGAACTTTCTCAATAAATTAAATAAATTGAGTAAGGTATAAAAAACTTGCATTCATTAAATAAAGCGAATGGAAGTAGGGAACTTGTATCATTAATAATTAAATTGAGTGAAACTAGAAACTTGCGTACAATAACTTGAATAAGTTAGGAGACTTATATATTCATAATAAACTCGCACAATGTATAAACATTGTACGGGTTAGGAAACTTGCATATTCATAATAAACTCGCACAATGTATAAAAGTTGTACTGGTTAGGAAACTTGCACAAATATAAATGCTGAGTATGTTTAAGATACTTGCTCAATAATAAGTTGAGTAAAGTCAGGAAACTTGCCTCGTACGCTGCTACAATAATATAGTACACGCTCTTCAATTATCCTACACATATATGTGCACAAATATACCACAATCAGTCACATAATGGACACCAAAAATTGGTTCATACAACTCCATAATGTTTCATTCTTATCAGGAACATAATACTAAATAAGGTTATACACACATGTTATGGCATTTTGACGCTTACACGTTCGTACGCCAAATTTGTCTATTCGAACACCTAAGCGACACGTATTTGCGTACACTTAGCACGCCCATTCGATTTATCTAATACTCATTAGTTAATGCTAAACATCATTATAAATCATAATAATCATGTTCTAGGACTTCAAACATCATCTTTCATGGTCGGGAGCATTACACGTGCATACGTGAATGCCCGACACTCTCCGATTGCCTCTAAATACACATCTGTCATAAAGAATGAAAGTCGTAGGTCTACTCTTCCTCGCTCCGAATCATCTTGAATCACCTCAATCCGAATTCATATTAGAAAAGTATGCCCATTTTACTACAGGAGGTCAAAACAGTCCACTCGGGCACGTCTGCACCTGACACGTGTCCTGCACCGCAGTGCCCATTTTGGCCTTATGAATGGCGGCGCAATTTATATAGCCCAGAATCTGCTGGGTTTTTCCCAGCTCGTGATTCCGACCCTCACCGACTCCGATCTTCATAATTTCTTTTATACATTTTCAAATTGGTCCATTTCAGACTCTATGGACTCCTAATTCATGGGGCTACAACATATCAAAAATTTGGAGCAACCCATTTATATTAACATGGCCAAATCTTAGGCTAAAGTACAAAGTCGTACTCTGTTTTAGGTGTTATAAGTATTCTTCACTAATATCATCACCAAATCTTCGTTTTTACACCTTTTTACTCCATTCTAGTTGGATTAACTTCATAACCCATGGAACTACAATCTCATAACAACAAATAACTTAAGAAAACATAGAATCTAGTATTTACAATCTTCTAAAAGTCCAAACAGTCTAAGTTCATGTCCAAAGTCCATTGTTCTTCCTTCTTAAGCAAAGGTACGAATTTTTCTTCGTTTTTGTTCCACTTTAAAGATGTTAGTGGTTTACAGAGTCTCTTGATAACATTATTAAACAATCATAACTAACAACAACAAAAATCAACCAAAAATCATCCACCAAGCATAAAAGCTTGAAAACTAAGAAAACTTAATGAAACCAAATGGAATTCATTTAAGATTGAAGGTTTACCTCACTAAATCCTTCCTAGAGGTTAGAGGAGGTTTGTTAGGCTAGCATGAGGCCTTCTTCTTCCTTCTTGGTTCACCCGAACCTCCTCTTCTCTTCCTCTCTTCTTCTTCTTCTTCTTCTCCCGAACCCTTCTCTTCTTCTCTCTTGTTCCTTCTTCTCCCTTTTCCTTGCTGCAGATTCTCTCTCTCTCTCTCTCTCTATATATATATATATATATATTACTCCAGCAAATTTCAAAGTAAAAGGCTAGAGAACAGAAGGCTTAAATGGAAATGGAGGAGTGAAAGGAGATGGTGGCTTCGGGTGAATGGGAGGGAGTAACCCGAGCCTCCTTGGAAATGTTATAGAGAAGAAATGTTTGCCATTTGGAAAATTAAGGTATTGAGCCTAGCAAAAGGAGCATGTCGCCGACCACTTCCCCCTTTCTCCCATCTGATTGGTTCATGGGTTTAGGTTAGTTCCCACTTGAAGTAACATGCAAAAATAAATACACATATACACAAAAATATATCCGAATACTCCCACTTTTGTACCTAATTTGGTCAATAACTCGACCCAAAATTAAAATGGGTACTCCCATAAAATATTGAGACGCGTAAAAATAATTATTATGGAGTTTATCCATTAATTCGGAACACTCATATTATACATTTCGGATACAAATTAAAACACGATTGTGCTCAAAATGAAAATCCGACACTTGAAAAAATTATCTATTGGCATACGCGTATTAACGAAATTTATTAAAATTGAAAAAGACGCAAAAATATTTTGGCATGAATAGTCTCGTGAATAATGTCTCGGGAAACGTGCCACGTGAATAGTCAATTTTGCGATTCTTCACGAAATCAATTTATTCACTCCAAAGACACAACAACACATACACATAATCTCGGTTGTAACATAACCTTTAAGCACATAACACAGAATAATAATAATAAATATATAAATTCATTCATTCACATATAAACTCGGGTTACAAGGAAATGTAAGATTCCCAATCGTCACATTCTCCCTCTAATAAGGATTTTGTCCCCAGAATCATAATACAAGGTTAAACAAAAAGTTGAGGGTAATTCTTCTTCATCTTATCTTCTAACTCCCATGTAGCCTCCTCGACATTGTGGTTTCGCCAAACTACTTTAATAGAAGGTATAACCTTATTCCTTAATACTTGCTCTTTCCTATCAATTATCTGAATAGGAATTTCTTCGTACGTAAGATCCTTCTCTAAGTGAACGGGCTCATAGGATATCATGTGCTTATAATCAGGTTTATATGGTTGCAACACTAAAACGTGAAACACATTGTGGATATGCTCCAGTTCAGGAGGTAAGTCTACCTCGTACGCCACTTCACCCACTCTTCTCAATACTTCGAACGGTCCGATGAACCTCGGGCTTAACTTTTTCTTCTTCTCAAAACGTATCTTTCCTTTCTAGGGAGACACTTTTAGGAACACGTAGCTGCCAATGTCGAAGTCTCTCACTTGGCGATGTCGATCTGTATACTTTTTTGTCGGTCTTGGGCTGCTACTAATCTTGCCCTGATCACTTTAACAACTTTTGCGGTCTGTTGTACCAATTTTGGTCCCAACAATCGACATTCACCGACCTCATCCCAGCTTAATGGTATTCTACTCTTTCTTCCGTAGAGAGCTTCATAGGGCGGAATACCGATACTCGTGTGATAGCTGTTATTGTAAGAGAATTCCGCGAGTGGTAAGTGGCCATCCCAGTTCCCCTAGAAATCCATCACGCATGCTCTAAGCATGTCTTTTAATGTATGTATTGTCCGCTCGCACTGTCTGTCAGTTTGAGGATGATAAGCAGTACTCAGTCTCAATTATATTCCCATTTTTTCTTACAAGCTCTTCCAAAAATTTGACGTGAATCGCGGATCTCGATCCGAAATAATTGACATCGGCACTCCATGTCGCGAAACAATTTCCTTTATATACAACTGGCTAATTGGTTCAAATTAAATCGAATTTTTATCAGTAGGAAGTGTGCTGACTTCGTCAATCGGTCCACAATAACCCAAATTACGTCATAACCCTTCGGTGTAATCGGAAGTCCCACTAAGAAATCCATCGTAATGTGCTCCCATTTCCATTCTGGTATCGTCAGTGGTTGAAGTAGTCCACTCAGTTTTTGATGCTCTGCTTTGACTTGTTGACAGGTAAGACACCTACTGATGTACTCTGCCAAGTCCCGCTTCATGTTGGGCCACCAAAAATATGGTCAAAGATTACTATATATTTTCGTACTCCCTGGGTGAATAGAATACGCTGAATTATGCGCCTCATGCAAGATTTCCTCCCTTAGTTTGGCTACAGCTGGCACCCACACATGTTCTTCAAATTTTTAGATACCATCTTTATCTTTTATGAACTTTTCTTCCTCATTTTCTGCTACTCTTTTCTTTATCATTTCACATTCATCATCATTTCCTTGTGCCTTCTTCACTTTGTCCAACAATGTCGGACAAGCTTCCATTATGAATAACTTTCCTACTGCCTCTTTCGGACTTTTCACCTCTATCTCCAATCTCGCCATCTCCTTTACCAGTTCCTCCTGAGTTGTCAATACGAACACGCTCTCCTTCCCTTTTCTGCTCAACGCATCTGCTACTACATTTACCTTTCCCAAGTAATAAAGAATTTCGCAGTCATAATCTTTGATTAACTCCAACCACCTCCTCTGTCGCATGTTTACCCCTTCTATGTGAAGATATATTACAGACTCTTGTGTTATGTATATATATCTCACATTTCTCTCCATACAGACAGTGCCTCTAAATTTTTAACGCAAAAACTACTACTGCTAACTCCAAGTCGTGGGTAGGGTATCGCTTCTTGTAATCCTTCAGCTATTGTAACGCATACGCAATGACTTTGTCATCCTGCATTAGCATACAACCAAGACCCTTATGTGATGCATCACTATACACCACAAAACCTCCCGTATCATTTGGTAGGGATAATATAGGAGCCTCGCTAAACCTCTTCTTTAGCTCCGTAAAACTTTGCTCGCATTTTTTTGTCCAATCAAACTTCACTTTCTTCCTCGTTAAATTTGTCAGCAGGGTTGCTATCTTAGAAATATCTTGGATAAATCATCGATAGTACTAGGCTAACCCTAAGAAACTTCGCACCTCAGTTGGTGTCTTCGGTTGTTCCTAATTATTCACTACTCCACCTTCGCGGGATCTATAGAGATTTCGTCCTTGTCTACCACATATCTTAAGAACTGTACTCTTTCTATCCAAAATTCACATTTAGAAAATTTCGTGTACAATTTCTCCCTTCTCAGCGTCTCTAACATCGCCTCTAGATGCTTGGTGTGCTCTTCTTTGGTCTTTGAATAAATCAAAATGTCGTCAATTAAAACTACTACAAATTTGTCTAAGTAAGGCTTGAGAACTAGATTCACCAAATCCATAAATGCTGCTGGCATGTTCGTCAAACAGAAAGACATCACCAAAAATTCGTAATGAACGTACCACATTCGAAATGCAGTTTTTGGCACATCCTCTTTCCTTACCTTTAGCTGGTGATATCCAATCCTAAAATCTATCTTTGACAAATATCTTGCTCTTGACAGTTGGTCGAAAAGATCTTCAATTCTTGGCAATGGATACTTATTCTTGATTGTTTCTTTGTTCAACTCTCGGTAGTCAATACAAAGTCTCATCGATCCGTCTTTCTTCTTGACAAACAAAACTGGTGCTCCCCATGGGGATACACTCGGCTGAATATACCCGTTCTCTAGCATTTGTTTGATGTTGTATCATCAATTCTTTCATTTCTACTAGTGTCAAACGATACGGGGCTTTTAGAACCGGTGCCGTACCTGGCGCTAAATCTATCACAAATTCAATTTTCCTTGTCTGGTGGAAGATCGGGTAAATTATCTAGAAATATATCTTGAAATTCTCTTCACTATCGGTATACTCGACATTTCTACTATTTCTTTCCTCGTATCTACGATATAGGCTAAGTAGCCCACACCTCTTTTTCTCAGCAAATTCTTGGCCTGCATCATCGTAAGACGACACGACTATCTAAGCGATGTGCTACTATAAAATACTACCTTAGACCGGTTCGGGGTCTTAAGGTTCACACTCTTCTTCTGACAATCAATTATCATTGCATGGTCATGTAACTAGTACATCCCTATTATCACATCAAACTTTCCCAATCTTATCGGGATCAAATCTACGCTTAGGTTATGTGCCCTAATTTCTGCGCAACAATTACGGTGTATGAACTCTATGGGGATTACCTCTTTATTCGCAACTTCTATGCATAAGGGATTTTCTAGTCGCTCTTGGGGCAAGTTTAACAGCTTAGCAAACTCTTCAGACACAAACAGATAGGTAGCACTTGAATCAAATAATACGTAAGCATTTATATTATTGATGCGGATAATACCGGACACCACATCCTTTAAAGCCACAACATCATGAGCTGTCATGTTAAAAGTTCCGGTAGGTGGGCAGTTTGGTTGTGTAGGTCCACCAATCGCTAGTTTGTTGTTTCCTCCTTTATTGCCGCTTCCTGCGCTGCTCCCTTTCTTCGGGTAGTCTTTGATCTGGTGCTTTGTCGATCCACAGGCATAACATCCTCGGGTTTTCTTCGATTTTGGGTAATTCGGTGCAATATGGCCCTTTTAACCTCAATTGTAGCAGACACTTCGTCCTTTTCAGCACTCCACTTGATGGTTCTTTCTGTATTTTGGACAAGTTCCACTCCTCTTCTGAAATTCTCCTTTATTACAATTGGTGTTGTTACTATTGCTGCTATCCCAACTCCTTTTTCCCATATTGCTTCCCCCACTACTGTTTCCATCACGGTTGTTTCCTCTACTCTTCTTAGTCTTCTTTTCCTTGTGATACTGACTTAATGTTTCACTTCCACCTTCAGCAATGATTGCCTTTTCCAACAACATACTAAAAGTTCTGATCTGTAACACGGACACCTTGTTGTACGACGCTGGTTTCAAACCTTGCTCGAACTGTTGAGCTTTTTGTTCTTTTGTGTCCACCTGATGTGGCGCGAAACGTGCGAGTTCGTTTAATTTTACAGAAATTTCACCTCCATCCGACTTTGTATACTCTTCAAGAAGTAATTCTCGATGAATAGCTCTTTAAATCGGTCCCACGGTATTACTCTTTCTCCGGCCCGTTGCTAGTTAGCTTCCCACCAATAATTTGCTTCTCCTTTCATCATATAGGTGGCAAATGCCATCTTCTGACTCTTTCCTACGCAAGTGATCATGAAAGCCTTTTCTATCTCTTTGACCCAAGACTGAGCCTCGATCGGATCAGTCGTACCCCTAAACTCTAGGGGTCCTACGCTCTTGAATTCTTTGAAACTCATGACGTGAACGACCGGTGGATTAGGATCCACGGGTCCAATATTTTTGTACTAGAGTACCCCTTCCAATAAGATGGCTAATCGCTGCAGGGGATCTGCCTATTCCCTCTCGTTATTAGTTGACCCTTCGGGTGCTTGTTGTTCTGGCATTGCACGTCTGGGTGGCATTTGTGACACCCCCAAATTCAGGTACCAATACCTCGAATCTGGTGCTCACGATAAAGTATATCCATACACCTCTAAACAACATAAATCAACTAATGCGGAATAAATAAACATATGTTGTTCATTACAAAAGGTTTACTACGGTCCCTAGGTCTATAACCTTAAATAAATACATTACGGAATACATTATAATACAAAACGATTCCACGATTACATAACGGGATAGTATATATAGCTATTCCTTAAGCTTTCTTTGCCTTTGTCTGCTTTGGAACTCTTCGGCTTAACTGCAATAGGTTCATGATATAGCAAGGGTGAGCAACTACTTTGCTCAGCAAGTTTAAAATCAATAAGGAAGATATATCATGAATAAATGAGAATAATAATCGCATAGTTCAACAATTTAAGAACATTGAAGAAATAGCTGACAATATAACCAAAGTTCAAATGAGTTAATGAATATTGATTATTTACTGCTGCGTGGTCTAATAGACCGTGAACGTTTTGGCCCCAAGAATCAATCATTCGACTGACTCTTTTAAAAACTTGGCCCGTTAGTAGTACTTGAGGGGATCAGCCTCTCGCACCCTATGTATATGTATAACATTTAACTCTGACTGCATTGAATAACCGACACATTATAATCCCCTAATAAGGGTTGCTCTCCCAGTCCAAGAATCCTTACCAACTATTGGTTTGGATAGCTTTTAAAATAATAACCTGTATATGTCTAGCCGAAACAAATGGCGTTGACTATTTCCTTAAACAGTTCATGAATGAAGAACTTAAACATTTCACAGTCCAACAACAAATCATGAATTCAAATGCACAAGGTGCGACTATCAATAATAAACTTTGATGTGGAATAATTTATGGTAACTAGACCACTAAAATGATAACTCGAGTTTGAGTTAGGAACTTGTAATAATATGGAATACTTGCTCAATCAATAAATAAACTCGCACAATAAATGAAGTTATACAGTTGAGAAAACCTACCCAATATTAAGTTGAATTAGGGTAAGGAAACTTGCCCAACACAAGGGTTAGACAAGAGTTAGAGAATAAACTTGCTCAAATAACAATAGTTGAGTAAGGAACTTGCTCAATAAGTAAATCAAGTTAGGATAGGAAAACTTGCCTCGTGTGTCTACTACAATAATACAACACACACTCTTCAATTATCCTACATATATGTGTGCACATAAACATATTACAATCATTCACATAATAAATACCAAATATTAGTTTACACTACTCTATAAGGTTATAATCTTATTAGAAGCATAATATTAAATAAGGCTAAACACACTTGTAATAACGTTACAATGCTTGCACGTCCATAAGCCAATCTTGCCTACTCAAACGCTTAAGCGATATGCACAACATCACCAAGTTGCCAAAATTCGAATTTGAACCGGGCAACAAATATTAATTCTTATTTATGGAATTTTTAGATCTATCTCTAAGCTTTCCGGATCATCTTAAATCGCCCAAATCCGAGTTCGTATGAGAGAGTTATGTCTATTTTACTAAATGACGCTGAAGCTCCGTTCACTCTACCAACCTAGATTATGTGAATGCATGAAATTTTACGTGTGATAGTTTTGTTTAAGTAAATAATGATTTCGCGTAGCTTCGCTAAATCACTATTCACGAGGCACATTTCTCGAGACACTATTCGCGCCATAAAAGTTTTGTGTCTTTTTCTAATAATTTAGTTAATGCGTGTATGCGAACGAATAATTTTTCCAAGTGTCAGAAATTTTATTTGAGCTGATACGTGATTTTATCCGTATCCGAAATGTATTATATGGGTGTTCCGAATATTTGGACAAATCCCATAATAATTATTTTTATGCATCCCAATAATGTATGGGAGTCCCCATTTTAATTTTGGGTAGAGTTATTAAGTAAATTGGGTACAAATAAGGAAGAATTTGGGTATGGGAGACCAAATGGGAGTACTAATTTTTGTGTGTTGCTAATATGGGAACCAACTTAATGCATGGACCAATGAGGAGTGAGCAAAAAGGGAGTGGTCGGATGAGTGGCCTTGAGCCAAGTAATTGCCTTGAAATCTTTTATTTCCCAACATTCTCATTGGATGAGAAACCCACCACCTTGGTTATTCCCTCCCACTCTCCCGAGCGCCTCCCACCGCTTCATTGCCTCCAAATTTGTTCAGCTAATCCTTTCTCTCCCATCCCATTATCCTTTCCTTGTTGATGCAATTAGATAGAAGAGAGAATATAGAGAAAGAAAGAGAAGAAATAAGGAAGAAAAAGAAGAAGAAGAAGTAGAGAGGGAAAGAGAGTTTTTAGAGAGAGAAAGAAGTGGGTTTGTTCGGGAAGAAGCCAAGAAGAAGAAGAAGAAGAAGAGGAAGCTTCAAGCTCTAACCAAGTCTCTGAGCATCAAGGAGCAAGAATCAAGAGGTAAACATTATCATAACCATTCTCTCTCAATATTTCAAGCTTTCATGGTTTTGAAGCTTATGAGCTTGGAGGGTTTGATTTTCATGGTTTATAATTATTGTTAGTTGCGTGTAATTTGTTATGGAAGTTCTTAAGACTTTAAAAACCTTCCTAATAATACTAAAGTGGAACAATATGATGAAAAAATCCGAACCCATGCGTAGAGGATGAAGAACAATGAAGAACATGGACATTTTGGACATTCAGATTGTTTTAGAGAACTTGTATTTTCGATTCTGTGTTTTTTTGTTTTATTTGTTATTGTAGTTCCATGGGTTATCTTCATAAACCAGTTGGAACGGAGTAAAAAGCTTTTAAAACGAATTTGTGGCGAAGATTTTAGTAAACCATGTCAAGAAAACTATTAGTTTGTGTGAACAGTGACCTTGCGACCAAATCTGGTATTGATGTGTTGCTTGTAAAATTATGAGCTTATGAAGTAATATAGTGCACTGAATTAGGGAGCCATGGGCTTTGGAATCAACGCATTTCGACCTCGGATGAGGGAGATATAGCGATTTTAAGAAAATGTGTTAAGGCTGTCAAGAACACGAAGAGTTAGTGCGACTAGGCTCCTTGGAGCCACTGTTTCGATTTGTTAACGAATCTGAAATGTTATGATTTTTGGATATGTTGTATTTCAGGTTACAAGCTTTCCATAGCCTTAAGAACGGACAAATTCTAACTTAAAATGAAGAAGTTATGATGTTTGGTAGAAGGTGCTACGAACCTGTTAAGTATGAAAACGTAGAGTGAAAATCGTAGAGTAGAAATTTGGCTAAGTATGAAATCGTAGAGTGAAAAACGTAGAGTGAAAATTGGGCTAAGTGTAAAATCGTAGAGTAACTTTCAGCCAGAACAACACTTGGTAATTCGGGCATAACTTTCTCGTACGAACTCGGATTTAGGTGATCCAGGATGATTCAGAAAGAGGAAGAATAGACCTACAACTTTCATTTACTGAGAATTGAGAGTTAAGGTCAGGAGGAATCTTAAAATTGAGCATCTTTAGCACTGTTGGCAATCATAGAGTGGAAGGGTCGTAGTGTGCAAAACTGGCTAAGTATAAAACGTAGAGTGACTTTCAGCCTGAACCCCATTTAGTAAAATGGGCATAACTTTCTCATACGAACTCGGATTGAGGTGATCCAGGATGATTTGGAAAGAGGAAGAGCAGACCTACAACTTCTATTAATAATATTGGAGATTTCATGCCTGGTTCAAATTCGAATTTGGACAGTTTGGTAACGTTGTGTATGTCGCTTAAGCTTTTGAGTAGGCAAGTTTGACATATTGACGTGCAAGCGTCGTAACGTTGTAACAAATATGTTTATCCTTGTTTATTATTATGCTTCTAATAAGATTATAACCTTATGGAGTAGTGTAAGCCAATGTTTGATATTTATTATGTGAATGATTGTAATATGTTTGTGTGCACATACGTGTGTAGGATAATTGAAGAGCGTGTGTTGTATTACTGTAGCAGACGCACGAGGCAAGTTTTCTCTAACCTTACTCAAGTTATTTATCGAGCAAGTTCTTCTTTAACCCTTGTCTAACCCTTGTGTTGGGCAAATTTCTTTATCCTAACTCAATTTATTGATTGAGCAAGTATTCTATCTTATTGCAAGTTTCATGACTCGAATTGAGTTATTACGTTCAAATTATATTAGTGGATTAATTATTGACAATTATTCCACATCTATGATTATTGATATTCGCACTTTGTGCAATTGATCTCTTGTTCTATTATTTGAACTGTGAAATAATTAGAATTCTTTATTTATAAACTGTTTATGAGCCATGTTTCAGCTAGTTGTATCAGCTGGATCAAATAACTATTTATTAGCCATGTCTCAGCTAATTGTTTCGGCTAGATATGTACAGGTTATTATTTTTTTTAAAAGCTATCCAAACCGATTGTTGGTATGGATTCTTGGACTGAGAGAGCAACCCTTCTAGGGGATTTTAATGTGTCGGTTATTCGATGCAGTCAGAGTTAAATATTATGCATGTTCATAGGGTACTAGAGGCTGATCTCCTCAATACTACTGACAGGCCAGGCGTTTAAAAGGGTTAGTTGAATGATTGATCCTTTGGCCAAAAAGTTCATAGTCTATTGGACCACTCAGCAGTAAATAATCAATATTCATTTTTTCATTTGAACTTTGATTATATTGTCAACTATTTCTTCAATGCTCTTAAATTGTTGAACTATGCAATTATTATTCTCATTCATTCATGATATATCTTCTTTATTCATTTTAAACTTGCTGAGCAAAGTAGTTGCTCACCCTTGCTATATCATGAACCTATTGCAGTTAAGCCGGAGAGTTCCAAAGCGGACAAAGGCAAAGGAAAGCTTAAGGAATAGTTATATCTACTATCCCGTTATGTAATCGTGGAATTATTTTGTATTATTAATGTATTCCGTGATGTATTTATTTAAGGTTATAGACATTGGGACCATAGTAAACCTTTTGTAATGAACAACATATGTTTATTTATTCCGCATTAGTTGATTTATGTTGTTTAGAGGTGTATGGATGTACTTTATCGTGAGCACCAAATTCGAGGTATTGGTGCCTGAATTTGGAGGTGTCACACGTTCGAGGTTCGTAATAGGATTCAAAGCATCGATCAAGACAATGATTTTAAATCAATTTCAGAATATAAACAATTCCCAAGAATTTAGATAACAACTTTCTCAATAAACGCTTGCTCAAAGATTACTTAAATAGGGTTAAGGACTTGCTCAATAAGTAATCAACTTGAATTAAGAAGGCTTGCTCAATAAATAACTGAGTTAAGCCAATGGACTTGCGATAAAATAAACTACTTGCTCAAATATAATTTTGAGTAAGTCGGGGAACTTGCTCAATAAATTAAATAAATTGAGTAAGGTATAAAAAACTTACATTCATTAAATAAAGCGAATGGAAGTAGGGAAATTATATCACCAATAATTAAATTGAGTGAAGCTAGAAATTTGCGTAAAATAACTTGAATAAGTTAGGAGACTTGCATATTCATAATAAACTCGCACAATGTATAAAAGTTGTACGGCTTAGTAAACTTGCATATTCATAATAAACTCACACAATATATAAAAGTTGTACGGGTTAGGAAACTTGCACAAATATAAATGTTGAGTAAGTTTAAGATACTTGCTCAATAATAAGTTGAGTAAAGTCAGGAAACTTGTCTCGTGCGCTGCTGCAATAAGATAGTACACGCTCTTCAATTATCCTACACATATATGTGCACAAACATACCACAATCAGTCACATAATGGACACCAAAAATTGGTTCATACAACTCCATAATGTTTCATTCTAATTAGGAACATAATATTAAACAAGGTTATACACACATATTATGGCGTTTCGACACTTGTACGTCCGTATGCCAAACTTGCCTATTTGAACGCCTAAGCGACACGCATTTGCGTACACTTAGCACGCCCATTCGAATTATCTAATACTCATTGGTTAATGCAAAACATCATTATAAATCATAATAATCATGTTCTAGGACTTAAAACATCATCTTTCATGGTCGGGAGCATTACACGTGCATACGTGCATACCCTACGCTCTCCGATTGCCTCCAAATACACATCAGTCCTAAAGATGACCAATTTAGACCTTGATCCAGACCTCGTTGCCTCTTTTTAAGTCTTAAATAAAAGAGCTCTAACTCGTGAAAGTATACACGGTCAACAAGTAATACAGAGGAAGTAAAGTATCGTCCCACAGAGACAGGATTAAATTAAATCACTATGCATCAGCTCTATCACTATACTTATTTGCTTAAACTAATGACTTACTTTTGGTGACAAAATTATTCCTATATCAATTAATAACTAACTATGCAAATACTAACAAAATATATCAAGCTTGGAATTAATGGGATCCTAACTTCATTTAATAGTTCATCTAACTACCACTATCATGTTAGTAAGTTCACATATCACAGAAAAGTAGCCAAGGACACTAAAGTAGACATAACCATTTGTCAATGCATTATGACCTACTTACATAATATCCATACGTGATAGACACCATGTTATCACCACTATAACCAAAATCACTATATTTCTATGTGAAATTGCAATTATATTGATTTTAAGCACAAGTCCTTATTTTGACTCTTATGGTGAAGCAATATATTTCTATCTGACTCACACAATATTAAGCTATCCAATTAAGCCTCATATTCGCAAGCTATCATGATTACAATCCATACTCATATGTTATTTTTCAATTCCATACAAGTACTGAAGTCGAATGGTGATCAAGCATTCATACATGCAAAACAATCATGATAGAAATTCCTTATGATATATAAAGCAAGCTAACAATCAAGACTGTAATTAAACTACATATTAAAATCCATTAGAATCCCATAATAGAGATTAGTTCATGTCTGAACCAAAAGCCATTATGGGATCGAGATTACTCATGAAAAATAAACAATCAATTGAAGTAAGAAGAATTAGATTGATCAAACCCAATTGAAGAAATAAATCCAAAGTAAATTTCACTCCACATCAATATCCAGCACTTGAACAATAAAAATCCACGATAAAACTCTACACAATCTCTCTCTAGAAAAGTAGAATAATAATAATAAAAGTCTCCAAGTTCCTTCTTAGGGTTTCCTTCTCACTTTCTGATCAATATTAGCTAGAATCCTTTTCCGAATTGGCTTCCTTTTTCTCCTCCAGCCGCAACTCAGCAACAAATTTCGTGCCCTAGCGCCGCTGGCGCTAGGTTGGGCGTTGCTGGTGCTTGGGTGCAGTAGCTAAGGTCTTGTGTAGCGCTGCTAGCGCTATGTTGGGCGCTGCTGGCGCTATGCCTGGCCCAAGAATTTACAAAAATGCCACTAGGTCTATTTTGAGCTCCAAATTTACCCTTTTACCCCTCCAACTCCAACCTACAATAAATAAACACAAAAACAAATAAAATAATACTAAAAATACTTAAAGACCACAATAATTAAGTTTAACAATACCTGATTCGTAGGTATAAAACCCACTCATCAAATACCCCCAAACTTAACCAATTGCTTGTCCCCAAGCAATGCAATGATACAAATGCAAACTAACTATCATGCCTACGAATTAAACAACCAACCAACATAGTATCCAACACCAGGCCTCAAAGATATCATACAATACTTAAGTAGAATCTCTAACCAATGCAAAGTTTCTAACCCTAACCAAGTAATTAAGTTACACCTGTCATCACCCATGTCGTGCGTGTGTGTATATCAACCATTTCAATCAATTACAATTCAAATCCATCACATAATTGACTTCTTAGAAGAAAATTTTTAATTGCAACTCAATTCAACCCATGAACACAACCAATCCAACTGATTCAAGCAATCACTAAGCACAAGGGCATCACTAAGGTCATTTAACATATTTAAATCCTTTTTAAACCTTTCCCCAATAATTCAAATATTTTTTTCTCTTTAGTGAGTGCATTTTATGCTCCATCTCACTTTCTTTTGAACGAGTGCGTTTTACGCTCCATCTCGTTCCATGTGTTTATGAGTGAGTGCGTTTTACGCTCCATCTCAACCCACCACATGATCCATTCTTCAATTGGGAAAGGTTCAAAATTTTCAACTTTCTCTCTCTTTTTTTTCACACCCCAAGATTCCCCCAAACTTAGATTCTTGTCGGTTTTTCATTAAATGGACGTTTCACCGATATTATCAAGTTTTAACACCAAATCTTCCACCAGAAGAAAATTATGCAACAATTTGAATTAAATTGATCAAAGCACTTAATTTTGTGCTTTCATTACTAACAAAAGTTTCAGACAGGTTAAACTTCACTACCTAATCAAAGTCATCACTAAGCACTAGTTTTCAATTCTTCTCAAGTTAAAACCATGAAACCAGTCTTATCATTGGCCACATTAGATACTATATCAATTTATGCTTAATTCATGAAACTAAATGCATAACACAACCTAAAATGCAATGTAACTACCATGCAACAGGTCTAAACACAATGAAACATAACAATCTAGATGCATAAAAACAACAACAACTACCCCCCAAACTGAACAAGACAATGTCCTCATTGAAAAATAATAAGAAATTAAGAACAGAGGACTCCCCTGATGAAGAACACTACTCATCATTACTGCCATCAGCAGCGTCATCATCATCATCTGCATCATCCGCATCAGGAGGTGAGTCGGGTGGTGGGTAAATTGAAATAGGAGGAGCTGGATATTTGTATATCGCTGCTGGCACTTGAACCTTACTTAATCAACTTTTCAATCCCTTTATGCTACTACCTGCAATCAAATTAACCCTAAGTCCCAAGTTAGTTACAAAAACCCCTTTTTTTCTTTTTTTTCATTTCTTTTTCTTTTTTTAACAAAATTAATTGAATAAACAAAAACAAAACAGAAAATTAAAACGCTGGGTTGCCTCCCAGATAGCGCTAAGTTATAGTCAATTAGCTTGACTGTCTCTGAATCTCATCCCGGTTCAAACGCAAAAAATGTCATTGCATGCCTCCTCTTAGTCTTTTCTTTGAATTCCTTGGCATCATCGTACGTTTGAAAACCCCCAAACTTATCTTCATCCATTAGCAGAAAATAACTATAATCATTCGATTCAACTTTTCCTGTATCCTTGACCACTTCTTTCATTATCGGATTAAACCCTCTTTGCTGCTCAACCGACGGCTTGCTACCATCTTCCAGTAGGATCTTATGCATGCAAAAAGACGGGCTTATCCCCTTGATATCGGCTATGGTCCATCCAATAGCTGATTTAAACTCTCTAAGCACTCGTAGCAGTTTTTCCTCCTGAAAAGATGTTAGTGCAGAAGAAATAATCACAGGTAGCTTTAAATTTTTATTTAAAAATGCGTACCTGAGATGATCTGGAAGTGGTTTAAGTTCAAGTTCAGGAGGTATCTCAAGAGATGGTTTCAACTTTACCGATGTCTCTCCCGCTTTCGTAAGTGGCTCGATAGGTGTTCTGAATTTTCCGAATTTGGGGATGGTATCCAGATATTGCACAAGTTCAGCACATTCTTCATCCTCCAAATCTGAATTTTCAGCAATCACTCGCTGCAGTGGTTCATAGTTCAAGAAACTCTCCCCGTCATCATTCACTATACTATCCACTAAGTCAACTTTGAAGCATTCTTCTTCATCAGTGGGAAGCTTCATTGCCTTGAAAACCTTAAACTTCACCTCCTGATCATGTACACGCATTGTGAGCTCCCCTTTCTGCACGTCTATCAAAGTCCTCCCCGTGGCTAGGAATGGTCTCCCTAGTATGATTGGTATATTTTTGTCTTCCTCATAATCCAGAATGATGAAGTCCGCCGGAAAGATAAATTTGTCCACTTTCACCAGTACGTCCTCTACTATCCCCCGTGGATATGTGATAGATCTATCAGCTAGCTGTAGGGAAATATTTGTTAGCCTTGGTTCCGGCAATCCTAACTGACTAAATACTGACAACGGCATCAGGTTGATACTTGCCCCAAGATCACACAAACATTTATCGAAGCTCATTTTTCCGATCGTGCATGGGATTGTGAAACTGCCTGGATCTTTCAGCTTTGGAGGTAATTTACGTTGAAGCACTGCACTGCATTCCTCTGTCAAGGCCACTGTCTCAAATTCGTCTAATCTTTTCTTCCTTGACAATATACCCTTCATAAACTTTGCATAACTTGGCATTTGTTCCAATGCCTCCGCGAAAGGTATGTTGATCTGCAGTTTCTTAAAAACCTCCAAAAACTTTCTGAATTGTTTATCGTCCCTCTGCTTGTTCAATCTCTGCGGATACGGAACTTGAGGGTGAACTTGTGGTACTGTATTCACAGGCTTCTTGTCTGAACTCCCTTTCTCTTTCTCTACTTGCTGCGACTCGGACTCATCCTTCTTCTCTTTCTTTTCAGCTTCAATTTCTGTCTCAGCTTCTACCCCAGTGTCATCCCCTTGTAAACTCGGTGCTGCTGTTTCTGGTGCATTTCCTGAATATTGCTTTCCCGATCTGAGTGTAATGGCCTGACACTGTTCCTTACCTTCTCTCCGTGGATTTGCCTCTGTGTTACTTGGCAATGAACCCTGGGGCCTGCTGTTAAGCATAGTCGCCATTTGCCCCATCTGAGCTTCCAGATTCTTAATAGCCACTGCCTGGCTTTTGATCATAACCTCTGTATTTGCCATGTACTTTAACATCATCTCCTCCATTTCTGATTTCTTTTCCTGCGGAGGTGTATTTGGAGTAGGATGTTGTTGTTGAGAATATCCCGGTGGAAAAGGTGGTCTTGGAGTATACTGTTACTGCACTGGCTGAAACTGATTGTTCTGCTGAAACTGCTGCTGCTGATTTCCTTGGTTGTTTGACCAACTAAAGTTTGGATGATTGCGGTTGTTGGGGTGGTATGTGTTCTGAAACTGACCTTGGTCTTTCCTGTAAGTGTTCACATACTGCACTGACTCCGAGTTGATAGCACATTGATCTGTTGAGTGGGACCCCACACAAATCTCACATACGAAGGCAACTGACTTGGCTTTACTTTCCGACAATGAATCTATTTTCTTTGCCATAGCCGTCATCTGTGCTGACAACTGGGTAATAGCATCCACTTCCAACAAACCTGCAACTCAGGGCTATGACGTTCTGGCTGTAGGATTCTGGAAATCATTTGCTGCCATAGTCTCAATAAGGTTATAAGCCTCATCATAGCTCTTTGCCCCTAAAGCTCCACCCGCAGCTGCATCTACCATCTGCCTAGATTGCCATCCCAATCCATTATAAAATGTGTTGATCACCATCCAATCTAGCATCCCATGGTGTGGACACTTTCTTAGCATCTCCTTGTACATATCCCAAGCCTCGTATAAGGACTCACCCTGTTGTTGCTCAAATTGAGAAATTGTTGTCCTTAGTTTTGCAGTTTTAGCCATTGGGAAAAACTTGGCTAGAAATTTTTGTGCTAGGTCCTCCCATGTAGTAATTGATCCTGCAGGCAAAGACTGGAGCCAACTTCTTGCTCTATCCCTTAATGAGAATGGGAATAGCCTTAGTCGAATAGCATCCTCCGTCACCCCATTGTACCTAAATGTATCGCATATTTCAATGAAGCTCAAAAGATGCTCATTAGGATCATCTGTAGCAGCACCCCCAAACTGGACCGAATTCTGCACCATTTGAATGGTTCCTGGTTTAATCTCAAAGGTATTTGCTGCTATTGCCGGTCTTACTATGCTAGACTGCAATCCCGTGATGTTTGGCATGGAATAGTCCCTCAAAGCTTTATGTTCCTCTCTTTGCTCAATTCTTTGTTCCTCCGCCATCTTCGGAATAGTTCTTTCTAACTGTGCTTGCAAATTCCTACGCACTCTTGCTTTCCAACCTTTTCCGTCAATATTATCCTGAGCTGGTGTTAATTCTAAGTTGGATGATCGTGTGTGCATAAAAATTCTACAAGTACCTGAAACCAATACAAAAATAAAAATAGAAATGAGAAAAGATTAGATTTGTCTAAGTCAAACAATATAGCTTAAAACTGATGATAATAATAAAAATCTAACGCCTGTCCCCCGCAACGGCGGCAAAAACTTGTTGCCTCTTTTTAAGTCTTAAATAAAAGAGCTCTAACTCGTGCAAGTATACACGGTCAACAAGTAATACAGAGGAAGTAAAGTATCGTCCCACAGAGACAGGATTAAATTAAATCACTACGCATCAGCTCTATCACTATACTTATTTGCTTAAACTAATGACTTACTTTTGGTGACAAAATTATTCCTATATCAATTAATAACTAACTATGCAAATACTAACAAAATATATCAAGCTTGGAATTAATGGGATCCTAACTTCATTTAATAGTTCATCTAACTACCACTATCATGTTAGTAAGTTCACATATCACAGAAAAGTAGCCAAGGACACTAAAGTAGACATAACCATTTGTCAATGCATTATGACCTACTTACATAATATCCATACGTGATAGACACCATGTAATCACCACTATAACCAAAATCACTATATTTCCATGTGAAATTGCAATTATATTGATTTTAAGCACAAGTCCTTATTTTGACTCTTACGGTGAAGCAGTATATTTCTATCTGACTCACACAATATTAAGCTATCCAATTAAGCCTCATATTCGCAAGCTATCATGATTACAATCCATACTCATATGTTATTTTTCAATTCCATACAAGTACTGAAGTCGAATGGTGATCAAACATTCATACATGCAAAACAATCATGATAGAAATTCCTTATGATATATAAAACAAGCTAACAATCAAGACTGTAATTAAACTACATATTAAAATCCGTTAGAATCCCATAATGGAGATTAGTTCATGTCTGAACCAAAAGCCATTATGGGATCGAGATTACTCATGAAAAATAAACAATCAATTGAAGTAAGAAGAATTAGATTGATCAAACCCAATTGAAGAAATAAATCCAAAGTAAATTTCACTCCACATCAATATCCAACACTTGAACAATAAAAATCCACGGTAAAACTCTACACAATCTCTCTCTAGAAAAGTAGAATAATAATAATAAAAGTCTCCAATTTCCTTCTTAGGGTTTCCTTCTCACTTTCTGATCAATATTAGCTAGAATCCTTTTCCGAATTGGCTTCCTTTTTCTCCTCCAGCCGCAACTCAGCAACAAATTCCGTGCCCTAGCGCCGCTGGCGCTAGGTTGGGCGCTGCTGGCGCTTGGGTGCAGTAGCTAAGGTCTTGTGTAGCGCTGCTAGCGCTATGTTGGGAGCTGCTGGCGCTATGCCTGGCCCAGGAATTTATAAAAATGCCACTAGGTCTATTGTGAGCTCCAAATTTACCCTTTTACCCCTCCAACTCCAACCTACAATAAATAAACACAAAAACAAATAAAATAATACTAAAAATACTTAAAGACCACAATAATTAAGTCTAACAATACCTGATTCGTAGGTATAAAACCCACTCATCAACCTCAAATAAAAATTCCTAAAGAACGAAAGTTGTAGTTGGGAGCTGTCGTTTTACCCTCTAAAATTAATACTTTACTAACACTCTACTAGCACAAAACTTAGTATAATGACAAGCAAGGATCGATCCCACAGAGAAGTGAATTAATCTTTTACTTATTCTAGTATTCCTATTATTTCTATGAATGGGGGTTTTAAGTTTGATTCACTAAACTAACAAAAGTAATTGAGAATAATCAATGAATAAAAAGCACTAGTTCTTCAGTTCAGTATCACCTTATCATAATTATGGAAAAGTCAAGTTTAACAATATTTATCCTTCAATGAGATTAATAACCCTAGATAACCGCAATCGCTAATTATCCGAAATTCTCCTTATGTGTAAATCAAATGTGACAATCGCCTCAAGAGATTCTAATTGTCATACAACCTAGAACTATCAGTCTAGATTTAATATAACAGCAGCATGAAGAATTAGAGAATTAGGTTATTCTAAGCAACAATTACACAATCAGGAATTATTTAACTTGTCTTCTAATAACCTTAATAATATCCAAAAGCTTGTCCACAATCAAATACTATCAATTGCTACCTATGATCAGATATAATATCGTTTACTTAATACTATATCTTAATCTAGCAGATTATATTAATCAAGTCAATTCAATTGGCCAAATCAAATCAAAAGATTAAATAACATATAATCAATTAAAACAGATTATTAGAATAAACCTCATGCAAGAAGGAATAAATAAATGAAACCTAATTAAACAATTAATTATGAAAAAGGTTCAACATCCCTTAGAACTGAAAGTAAAAGTTTAGCCTGACATGCCTTCAATCTCCTCCAATTAGGGTTACAATTATAATTGTCAAGATCTCCCTCATAATCAATTAAAAACATCTATTTATAGTCCTTAGATAATATCCTAAGTCTCTAAGAATTAAGAATCCAATCTGAAATTGAAATCCTCAAGAATTACAAAAAGTCAAAGCTGGTCAAACTTGGTCAACTCCGCCATTCTCGCCGAGGTGAGGATTTTTGTACTGGGTTTCTCGTCGGGGCGAGAAACTCCAGAGAGGTCTGGGCCGGGGCGAGATCTGGATCGGGTGGGGCGAAAACGGGCAGAGCATTTCTCGTCGGGGCGAGAATTCCTAGTACAAAGTTCTCGCCGAGGCGAGAACCCTCAATTTTCCAACTTTTCAACTTTTTCTCGTTTTAGCTCCGATTTTCCATCTTTTTCCACTTTTGACCCTGAACTCTCCTGAAATCAATAAACAACCTAATAAGTGCATATACACAATAAAACATGCAATAAACTAGATATAAAGGAATAAAAATAAATGAATAATATGCACTTATCAAATTCCCCCACACTTAATCTTTACACGTCCTCGTGTAAACTAAAACAAAAGTGATATTGAAATCATTTGAATTCTATTCAATCAAACTCTCAAAGGTTTAAATTCAATTCACATCCTTGAATACCAACACCAATCAACAGAAATTTGTTCTAGACTTCATTAATCAACTAATAATAATAATCTCATCATTCCCCACTGAACATCTATAAATCAAATTGAAACTACATAAGCATCTCCTATGATTAACACAGATACTCAACTCAGTTTGTATAAAACAACAACCGTGCACACTGACTCAAAACCAGAACATGTTTTTTTTCCTGCCATTAAGTTTTCTTCATTCAGGTGAATGCATTTTATGCTCCATTTCACCTTTCTTATTCTTTTCTTAAGCGAGTGCATTTTATGCTCCATCTCACTTTTCTTCACCAACGAGTGCATTTTACGCTCCATCTCGCTGCACGTGTTATGGGTGAGTGCGTTTTACGCTCCATCTCAACCCAGCACATGTCTTCCTTTTGAGACAAATTTCCAATATTCCGATTTTTCCCTCACATGGTCCTCGAAACAAGATAAGCAATTAAACAGTTCTAAATCATGAAATCAGTGCACAAAGTCAACTCCACAACTAACTCAGTTAAGTAAACATGTATCTCATACTCAAGTACTCATGCAATACCAACTCAATCTAAATTAGTCAACTATGGGTCCTAACTTCATTATCATCATTTATCAATTAATTCAGCATCAAACAAATTCAATCAATGGCATCAATCTTCATTCTAAAACAAAAAGAACCTTTGAAAACTTGACCAAACAACTCAAGCAAATTTTTACACAGATAAGCACCATTGGATCATAATCTCCTAGAGTTTAAATAACCTAAACCCCTCCCCCACACTCAAACCTTACATTGTCCCCAATGTAAGTCAATCATGCAAAGATGAAGTAACTACTATCTAATATGCAACTAAAAAGGAAAAGGGATAGAAAAATCAAATCTGAGATCTTGGGTTGCCTCCCAAGCAGCGCATTTGGTTAGCGTCGTTAGCCCGACATCGTTCCTCGCAATCATTCATAGCTCGGATCCACTAGGTCTATCATCTCCACACTCTCTATCGAAAATCCTTCACGAAAAGGTTTCAGCCTATGTCCATTGACCTTGAACACTTTCCCTGTCTTTGGATTCTGTATATCTATAGCACCATGAGAGAACACATTAGTAATAACAAAAGGACCCTCCCAACGAGAGCGTAACTTACCTGGAAATAACTTTAGCCTCGAATTAAATATGAGAACTTGTTGTCCAACAGCGAAAGCTTTCCTCAAAATCTGCTTGTCGTGGAAGGCCTTTGTTTTATTCTTGTACAGTATATAACTCTCATAGGCTTCTTTCCTCATCTCTTCTAATTCCTGTAACTGAAACTTCCTATGTATCCCCGCTTCATCCAAACTCATATTACATTGCTTGATCGCCCAAAAAGCTCTGTGTTCTAACTCTACGGGTAGATGACATGGCTTTCCATAAACCAATCTGTATGGAGACATACCAATGGGGGTTTTGTATGCGGTTCTATACGCCCACAATGCATCTTCTAGCCGCAGACTCCAATCTTTCCGGCTTGGCTTGACGACCTTCTCCAAAACGGATTTCACCTCACGGTTGGATACTTCAGCCTGACCATTACTTTGCGGATGATAAGATGTAGAAATCTTATGCAAAACATTATATTTCCTGAAAAGTGCTGCTAGCATCCTGTTGCAAAAGTGAGTTCCTCTATCGCTGATGATATCTCTAGGAGTTCTAAATCTGACAAATATGTTAGTTTTGACAAAATCTGCAACAACTTTAGAATCATCAGTCCTGGTGGCTTTAGCTTCCACCCATTTAGAAACATAGTCAACAGCCAAGAGAATGTAAATATTACCATGAGAAACAGGAAAAGGTCCCATAAAATCAATACACCAAACATCAAAAATCTCAACAATTAAAATGGGAGTTTGTGGCATTTGATTTCTATGTGATATGTTACCTGTTCGTTGATAATTCTCGCATGATTTATAAAATAGATATGAGTCTTTAAAAATTGTCGGCCAATAAAAATAACTTTCTAAAACCTTATGAGCAGTCCGTTTGGGTCCAAAATGACCTCCACAAGCATAAGAATGGCAAAAAGTTAGAATAGACAATGTTTCGGTATTGGGCACACATCTACGGATTATCTGATCAGCACAAAATTTCCACAAGTATGGATCATCCCAAACATAATGTCTAGCATCACTCCTAAGCTTATCCTTCTGGTTTTTAGAAAATTCATTGGGAATAAATGCACTTGCCAAATAATTAACAATGTTAGCATACCAAGGCAATTGCTCCTGAATAGAAAAGAGACGCTCATCTGGAAATGAATCATACAATGGTAGTGCCTCCTCATCTCTCACCAGTTGACTCAAGTGATCTGCTACCAAGTTATCCACTCCCTTTTTATCCTTGATTTCCAAGTCAAATTCCTACAACAGCAGAATCCATCTGATAATCCTAGGTTTAGAGTCCTTCTTGGTCAACAAATACCTGAGAGCTGCATGGTCAGAATAAACTACAACTTTAGTTCCAAGTAAATAAGATCGAAATTTATCTAAAGCAAAAACAACAGATAAAAGTTCTTTTTTTGTTGTCGAGTAGTTAATCTGAGCTGCATTCAATGTTCTAGAGGCATAATAAATGGCATGGACAACTTTGTCAACTCTTTGGCCCAAAACAGCTTTGACTGCATAATTGCTTGCATCACACATTATTTCGAAGGGAATATTCCAATTTGGTGGTTGAATCACAGGTGCGGAAGTCAATAGGCTCTTCAACATATTAAATGCCTTCTTGCACACTTCATTGAACTGGAATTCCACATCTTTTTGGAGCAACTTACATAATGGCAGAGCTATTTTTGAGAAGTCTTTGATAAATCTCCGATAGAAACCTGCATGTCCAAGAAAAGAGCGAATCTCCCGATCACTGGCGGGGTAAGGCAAAGCAGACACAATATCTATCTTAGCTTTATCAACCTCTAAACCTTTAGCTGACACAACATGACCAAGCACTATACCCTGTTCTACCATAAAGTGACATTTTTCCCAATTAAGAACAAGGTTAGTTTCCAAGCATCTATCTAGCACACGCGTTAAATTTTCCAAGCACAAATCCAAAGAATCACCATGAACTGTGAAATCATCCATAAAGACCTCGATGCAATTTTCTAAAAGATCAGAAAAAATGCTTACCATGCATCGCTGAAAAGTACCTGGTGCATTGCAAAGTCCAAACGACATCCTCCGGTATACAAAAGTACCAAATGGACACGTGAATGTGGTATTTTCCTGGTCTTCAGGTGCAATCACGATCTGATTATATCCTGAAAACCATCTAGAAATCAATAATAAGTATGCCCCGCTAATCGTTCTAGCATTTGATCAATAAAAAGAAGAGGGAAGTGGTCTTTTCGAGTTACAGCATTTAGTTTCCTGTAGTCAATACACACTCTCCATCCTGTTTGTATCCGTGTGGGCACCAACTCATTATTGTCATTCGTGATGACAGTTATTCCAGACTTCTTCGGAACTACCTGTACCGGACTCACCCACTGACTGTCGGAGATGGGGTAGATTATGCCTGCATCAAGCAATTTAATCACCTCTTTCTTGACTACCTCCATCATGGGTGGAATTAATCTTCGTTGTGCTTCTCTCGTGGGCCTTGCTCCATCATCCAAAAGAATCCTATGCATGCACATCGCGGGGCTTATACCTTTGATATCTGCTATCGTCCAACCAAACACTGTGACATGGTCCCTTAGGACTCTCAACAATTTTTCTTCCTGCACTTTGGTTAGATTACTAGCAATAATCACATGTAAAGTTTCATTAGTCCCTAAATATGCATATTTCAAGTGAGCAGGTAAGGGTTTCAATTCTAGGATTAGAGCTTGCTCCACAGATGGTAATAGTTTTGTATGAGAAACACGCAATTGAATTGATTGAACTGCATACATATCTGTGAATTTTGGTAAAGAGTGCAATGCAGCCACAACTTCCTTCAATTCCTGATTCTGGTCAAATTTTTCCTCTTTATCCATGTCGAAGTTGTTAGTAATGACCATCTCCAAGCTTTCCCGGTGTACTTGTTCAAAAGATTCCTGCACCATAGAATCAATGATGCCAATAGCAAAAACATGATTAACATCACTAGGATACCTCATTGCATCATATATGTTGAACTGAATTTTCTCTCCATCCAATTCCATGGTCAAGGTCCCATTGTGCACATCGATTATTGTCCTTGCTGTTTTCAAGAATGGCCGCCCTAGCAAGATATGCGAAGGATTTGGAGATCTGTCATCTTCCATATCCACAATGTAAAAATCTACAAAAAATATTAACTGATTCACCTGCACTAAGACATCTTCAATTACCCCTTGAGGGTAAGTGTTAGTACGGTCAGCAAGTTGAATGATAACACCAGTTTGTTTCAAAGGTCCTAGATTTAAAGAAGCAAATACAGACAATGGCACTATATTTATTGAAGCTCCTAGATCTAGCATGGCTTTCTCAAATCTGGTATTACCTATTCTGCATGGGATTGTAAACATTCCTGGATCTTTACATTTAGGGGGCATTTTTCTTTGAAGCACTACTGACACATTCTCTCCTACAGTGACTTTTTCATCATCTTTCAATTTTCTTTTGTTAGTACACAATTCTTTCAAAAACTTTGCATACCTGGGCACTTGTTTAATGGCA
This sequence comes from Aralia elata, assembly GCA_034770075.1. Taxonomy (NCBI): domain Eukaryota; kingdom Viridiplantae; phylum Streptophyta; class Magnoliopsida; order Apiales; family Araliaceae; genus Aralia; species Aralia elata. The sequence goes on along the minus strand of CM068381.1, from coordinate 3,110,124 downwards.
TCCAATAGAGGAATATTTACCTCTACCTTCCTGAAGGTTTCCAAAATCTCCTTCTCGTTTTCCTCCTTCTTTGAAGTCTTGTGTGTTCTAGGTGGAAACGACAATGGTGGGGTCTTAACTGGAGTAGATGGGGTAACAATTTTCCTCGGTGTCTCAATCTCCCCTTTAGCTTTGTCCTCTTCAATTTCTGTAACTGCTTTAGGTACTTCCAACTCTTTTCCATTCCTTAGTGTAATCGCACTAGCATTCTCCCTTGGATTGACAACTGTTTGGGAAGGCAACTTTCCTGAACCTTGAGAATCCAACCTCCCCACTGTGGTGGCAAGTTGACCTATCTGATTTCTCAACTCTTGAACCAAATTTTTCGTTTCCTGCTGGAACTACTGTGTCTGATTCATGAATACCTTGAACATGTCTTCCAAAGATGTTCCAAGATTCACAGGAGCTGCCTGTCTAGGTTGATATTGGGGTTGAGTTGGTTGAGAGCCTTGTGGGAACCCTTGTTGTCTAACTGGATACACGCTTTGCGCTGGTGGCTTATTTCCTCCATAACTAAGGTTAGGGTGATCCCTCCATCATGGATTGTAAGTATTGGAGTACGGGTCATATTTCCGCTGGGGTTGTGCCTGATAGTTTCCCATCGCATTAGTTTGCTGTGCGGTTTCATCCTCTTGCAAAGTCGGACAAGAATCAGTGCTATGACTACCCATTAAACAAATCCCACACACTTTTGCTGCTGGTGTATTTCCTGTAGCCATTTGTCTAACCAGCGCAGTTAGATCAAAAATTTGTTGTTCAAGGTTACTAGTGGTCATCTCATTCACTCTTGCAGGTGTATGGTTATTCCTTGTCCCATACTGCTGAGAATTAACAGCCATATTTGCAATTAAAGCCCTTGCAGCCTCCGGTGTCTTATCTACTAGTGCTCCTCCACTTGCAGCATCGATCATACTCCGATCCATTGGTGATAATCCCTCATAAAAGTACTGAATCAGGTGTTGATCGTCTATTTGATGGGGAGGACAACTGGAACACAGTTTTTTAAATCTTTCCCAATACTCATACAGTGTCTCTCCGATGAACTGTCGAATACCGCATATCTCCTTTCTGATGTTGGCAACTCTTGAAGCAGGAAAGTACTTCTCCAAGAACAGCCTTTTCATGTCATTCCATGACTGTATTGACCCTGAAGGAAGATAGTACAACCACTCTTTCGCTAGATCTCCCAATGAGAATGGAAATGCCCTTAGCTTGATTTGATCCTCAGTTACTCCATGTGGCTTCATGGTGGAACACACCACATGAAATTCCTTCAAGTGCTTATATGGATCTTCACCTGTGAGACCACGAAAAGTAGGCAAAAGATGAATTAGTCCTGATTTAAGTTCAAAAGCAGCAGTTAAAGTAGGATATTCAATGCATAAGGGTTGTTGATTAAGATTGGGAGTGGCTAATTCTTTGAGTGTTCTATTGTTATTTGGCACCGCCATTTCTTCTTCTTCCTCTGAATCGGTGCATGATGTATTTGACAGTAATTCAAGTGCTATGTTGAGTCCCGGTGATGGAATCTCGTCTGACTCTGCAGTGATGCCTCGAACTTGACGAGCTTCTTTCCTTAGCCTGCGTGCAGTTTTCTCAATTTCTGGATCAAAATTCAAATCACCGGATTGAGAGGATCGTGTCATAAACTACAATAATGAACAAAAGTATAATAAAATAAAATAAAATGAAGAATAAATAAAGATAAATAACACTTCCCCGGCAACGACGCCAAAATTTGGGAGCTGTCGTTTTACCCTCCAAAATTAATACCTTACTAACACTCTACTAGCACAAAACTTAGTATAATGACAAGCAAGGATCAATCCCACAGAGAAGTGAATTAATCTTTTACTTATTCTAGTATTCCTATTATTTCTATGAATGGGGGTTTTAAGTTTGATTCACTAAACTAACAAAAGTAATTGAGAATAATCAATGAATAAAAAGCACCAGTTCTTCAATTCAGTATCACCTTATCATAATTATGGAAAAGTCAAGTTTAACAATATTTATCCTTCAATGAGATTAATAACCCTAGATAACCGCAATCGCTAATTATCCGAAATTCTCCTTATGTGTAAATCAAATGTGACAATCGCCTCAAGAGATTCTAATTGTCATACAACCTAGAACTATCAGTCTAGATTTAATATAACAGCAGCATGAAGAATTAGAGAATTAGGTTATTCCAAGCAACAATTACACAATCAGGAATTATTTAACTTGTCTTCTAATAACCTTAATAATATCCAAAAGCTTGTCCACAATCAAATACTATCAATTGCTACCTATGATCAGATATAATATCGTTTACTTAATACTATATCTTAATCTAGCTGATGATATTAATCAAGTCAATTCAATTGGCCAAATCAAATCAAAAGATTAAATAACATATAATCAATTAAAACAGATTATTAGAATAAACCTCATGCAAGAAGGAATAAATAAATAAAACCTGATTAAACCATTAATTATGAAAAAGGTTCAACATCCCTTAGAACTGAAAGTAAAAGTTTAGCCTGACGTGCCTTGAATCTCCTCCAATTAGGGTTACAATTATAATTGTCAAGATCTCCCTCATAATCAATTAAAAACATCTATTTATAGTCCTAAGATAATATCCTAAGTCTCTAAGAATTAAGAATCCAATCTGAAATAGAAATCCTCAAGAATTACAAAAAGTCAAAGCTGGTCAAACTTGGTCAACTCCGCCATTCTCGCCGGGGCGAGGATTTTTGTACTGGGTTTCTCGCTGGGGCGAGAAACTCCAGAGAGGTCTGGGTCGGGGCGAGATCTGGATCGGCTGGGGCGAAAACGGGCAGAGCATTTCTCGTCAGGGCGAGAATTCCTAGTACAAAGTTCTCGCCGGGGCGAGAACCCTCAATTTTCCAACTTTTCAACTTTTTCTCGTTTTAGCTCCGATTTTCCATCTTTTTCCACTTTTGACCATAAACTCTCGTCAAATCAATAAACAACCTAATAAGTGAATATGCACAATAAAACATGCAATAAACTAGATATAAAAGAATAAAAATAAATGAATAATATGCACTTATCAGTAGTTCTACTCTTCCTCGTTCTGAATCATCTTGAATCACCTCAATTCGAGTTCGTATGAGAAAGTTATGCCCATTTTACTACATGAGGTCAAAACAGTCCACTCGGACACGTCTGTGCCTGACACGTGTCCGGTGCCGCAGCGCCCATTTTGGCCTTATGAACGGCACTGCACCGCAGCACCATTCATACAGCCCAAAATCTGCTGGGTTTTTCCCAGCTTGCGATTCCGACCCTCATCGACTCCGATCTTAATAACTTCTTCTGTACACGTCTAAATTGGACCATTTCAGACTCTATGGACTCCTAATTCATGGGGCTACAACATATCAAAAATTCAGAGCTGTCCATTGACATTAACTTGGCCAAATCTAATGCCAAATTTTAAAGGCGTACTCTATTTTAGGTGTTCTAAGTGTTCTTTACTAAAATCATCACCAAATCTTTGTTTTTATACCTTTTTACTCCATTCCAGTTGTGCTAACTTCGTAACCCATGGAACTACAATCCCATAACAACAAATAACTTAAACAACCATAGAATCTAGCATTTACAGTCCTCTAAAAGTCTAAATAGTCCAAGTTCATGTCTAAAGTCCATTGTTCTTCCATCTTAAGCAAAGGTACATATTTTTCTTCGTTTTTTTTCTACTTTAAAGATGTTAATGGCTTATAGAGTCTCTTGATAACATTATTGAACAATCACAACCAACAACAACAATAAAAATTGACAACAAATCATCCACCAAACATAAAAGCTTGAAAACCAAGACAACTTTAAAAAACTTAATGAAACCAAATGGAATTCATTTAAGGTTGAAGGTTTACCTCAGTAAATCCTTCATAGAGGTTAGAGGAGGTTTGTTAGGCTAGCTTAAGGCCTTCTTCTTCCTTCTTGGTTCACCTGAACCTCTTCTTCTCTTCCTCTCTTCTTCTTCTTCTTCTCCCGAACCCTTCTCTTCTTCTTTTCTCCTGTTCCTTCTTCTCCATTGTCCTTCCTAGCTACAGATTCTCACTCTCTCTCTATATTTCTCCAGCAAATTTCAAAATGGAATATTGGAGAAAAGAAGGCTTACAATGGAAATGGAGGAGTGTAAGGAGATGGTGGCTTCAGGTGAATGGGAGGGAGTAACCCGAGCCTCCTTGGAAATGCTATAAAGAAGAAATTTTGCCATTTGGAAAATTAAGGTATTGAGCCTAGCAAAAGGAGCATGCCGCCGACCACTTCCCTCTTTCTCCCATCTGATTGGTTCATGGGTTTTGGTTGGTTCCCACTTAGAGTAACATGCTGATAAATATAAAATATGTTATGTTGTTATCTCTTAATGTCTAGTCTTTTATACTTATTTGGCACCTAAATGTACTCACTATTCTAATATTTTGATTTAGGTTGCAAATGGAGCTATTAAATGAAAAATGAGTTATTTCCGCACTTTTGGATTGTTGTGAAATCAGTCTGTCCACTTGAGGCTCCATTTTGTCCTTCGTCCAACCAATATCTCTCAAAGCTCAAAGAAGGAAATATGTAAATCTATTTCTTAGCTTTCCGGATCATCTTAAAATGCCTAAATCAGAGCTTGGGTGAGAAAGTTATGACTATTTTACCAACGGACGTCGAAGCTGAAAATTTCAAATCGTTTAGCTTTTGGACAGATTGACCTCTAAGGCTTCGTTTGCGATTTGAGTTGTGTTAGAGTTTTCTAATGAGAATGTGGTCTTCTTGAAGTTTTTAGTGGACTTCTCAAGCTTTCCGGAATGGTATGGTGAGCAAATATCCGAGTTTATTTGGGCCTCCAAACATTGCTTTTTAGACAACTGATCCGAATCTCGCATGGACTGGATTCCTGTTCGGACCAGTTGGAGTATTTGGGTCATAACTTGAGCTTTCTAACTCCAGATCAGGTGATTCAAAAGCCCGAATTCTTTATAAACTCCAGGGCTACAACTTTTATTCTTTGTCCAAGGTCCAATTCGGTGGTTTACAAATTCAAAATTGGCTTACAAGGTGCTGATCAGTTTAGTTGCAATATTTGGACTTTTAGCACATCACATGTGCACGTTTTTTGGTGGCTTCTTCCTTGGTTGGCTGATGCACATGAGTAAATTGGGTGTTTAATCTTGACTTATGTTAATGGGTTAGCACACCATGAGTTCCTATAAATACCAAGTGAAGCTAGGCTTGTATTTTGCTAATTCACACATTAATTCATCCACCATTCTCCATATTCTCCAAATTCTAGTGTAATTAATAGGGAAAGAGGATCACCTCCATAGTGAGGTTGTTGTCCTCACCCCTTTTATAATTTAGTAGAGAAAGAGGATCACCTCCATAGTAAGGTTGTTGTCCTCACCCCTTTTATAAATCAAGGAAGTATTCATCGGACTTATTATGTTAGGCTAGTTCCTTATTCAGTTCGAAGGCGAAGTTGAACCTTGTTTACAGGTAATGATTTGATTAAGTATAAGCTATTTATTCCTTCTTACATGAAGTTCATTATTGATAATCTATTTTAATTGTTGAATGATATTTATTCCGATTGGTTTAATGTGATCGGTTAAGTCAATTTGATTAATTTCATCTGCTAGATTAAGGGACAGTATTACGTGTAATTGATATTATTCCTAATCATAAGTAGCAATTAGTGATACATGATTGTGGTAAAGCTTTTGAGTATTGCTATGATTATCGGAAGATAAGTTAAATAATTCGAACTTTTGTGATTGTTACTTGGATTAGTCTAATTCCCTAGTTCTTAATACATCTATTATATTAAATCTAGAGAGCTTGTTCTAGGTTGTATAATAGTTAGAATCTTGTGAAGAGCTTGTTTCATTAAATGATAATCTAAGGGGAGTTTCGGGTAGTAGAGCTTGTTGCTACCTAGGGCTATTAATTTCATTGAAGGATAAATATTGCTTTACTTATTTATTCTATTGTTGTAAAAAGGTGATACTGATCCGGAAAAACTGAAATCTTTAATTAATTGGTTATTCTTATCACTTTAAATTCTGTCCTTGATAATTAGTGAAATCAAATTATAAACCCCCCCCCCTTTTTGGTAAATAAAGCATAAATTTAGACTAATCACTCTCTGTGGGATCAACTCTTACTTGCACTGCTACATTATTATCTTTCGCAGTAAGGTTTTATTTTTAGTTGCTTGCGACAGCACACCACATGCAAAAATAAATACACATGTACATAAAAATATATTCGAATACTCCCACATTTGTACCCAATTTGGTCAATAACTCTACCCAAAATTAAAATGGGTACTCCCATAAAATATTAGGATGCATAAAAATAATTATTATGGGGTTTGTTCATTAATTTGGAACACCCATATTATATATTTCGGGTACAGATTAAAACATGATTGTGCTCAAAACGAAAATCCGACACTTGGAGAAATTATCTATTCGCATACGCGTATTAACGAAATTTATTAAAATCGAAAAAGACTCAAAAATATTTTGGTATGAATAGTGTCGCGAATAGTGCCTCGGAAAACGTGCCACGTGAATAGTGAATTTTGCGATTCTTCACGAAATCAATTTATTCACTCCAAAGACACAACAACACATAAAATTCAACACATACACATAATCTCATTTGTAACACAACCTTTAAGCACATAACACAGAATAATACTAATAAAAATATAAATTCATGTATCCACACAGAAACTCGGGTCACAAGGAAATGTAAGATTCCCGATCATCACATCCTAGATCATATCTTAAGGTGTTTGGACCCTATTTTGAGTCATGGATAGTTAGAGAGGGTTTCTCACTATAGAAATTCCTCCTAACCAACTTATAAAGTCATTTTAACAATGATTAGATACCGATTTAGTTTATTTATCGATTGTTATGCTTGGGTTTCATTGTTTTATGTTATTTCTTTGATTTTAGGCTCTCCTAATATCCTAGATTATTTCTAGAGGTGTTTGGATCCTATTTTTGGGATTATGGATGGTTAGAGAGGATTTCTCACCGATAGAATCTCCTCTTAACTAACTGAGAATATCCTTTTAGTAATTTAATAATTTTAACTTCGATTTGACTCCTTTTTATTGATTATTTTTGCTTGGGAGTTGTTTTCTCTTGATTTCTAGGCCACTTAAATATCCTAGATTAATATCTAGTAGTGGGGGATCCTACGTTTTGGCCACCAAGGAATTCTCATGAATAGAATCTCTTGATAGCCAATCTAGAATATATTTCTGATTAGATCTCGATATGTTGTTTTCTAGATTAATGGAATCTTAGATCTATGTGTTTAATTCTCTAGATTCTAAGTTTCCTTTAATAGATCTTGTCGATAAATGATAGATCTTTGCAATTTTGATAGTAGTTTGTGATATAATTTGATTCATACGATATGGATAACGATAAAATTTTGATGTTTTTAATTTGTTGTGCGATATATGGATTTAGGGTTTATGGAAGTCCTTTCCTAAACTCTAAACTCTATTTATAGATCTCGATGCGTTGTTTGATGTGATTATGAATCACGTGAGCCTATGAATGAATTCAAGACCCTTAAACATCGTGTTTAACGGGAATTGAAGGATATTCCCACGCTGGACTTAGTTAACGGTTGTAATTTTTCCGATTCAATAATTGTAAATGTATTTCGGGCCTTAAAATGATATCGAGGGTTTCATCCCACGAAAATTAGGTTTAAGGCCCCTTGATAGTTGATTTTATTATTTTGAGATGTTCGGAGTTATTTAGATGTCTTACATGCCCACGGGTAACTCCGACCCGAATTTTGATGCTTGATTTTATGTTTCAACCTACAAAAACAATTTTAAACAAAAATGCAAAGATCTTTAAAAGTTGAATCAAACTAGGTTATTATATTAATTTTAGGCTAAACTTAGAAGTAATGGAGAGCCTTGATTCCTATTTGACGAAGGATTTGAAAACAACATTTTTCCCAAATAACACTTTAAATTTCTCGTCGATCGAAACTAAACCGAAACTTTTTCTTCGAATAAAATCCTTCGTGCATAAGTAGAGGCTCAAAAATTGCTTTCAAGATAATGCACCCGCCAAAACTTTGACGATCCTAGGAGACGAAACCCTAGACGATTTATATAGTTTAGGAGACGAAACCCTAGATTATATTTTTGACTTGACCACTAGGAGACGATACCCTAGATTTTGACTTAAATGACATAGGAGACGACACGTTATGTTTCAAGATTCAATTCAAATCTAGGATACAACACCCTAGTTCTCAACTTAGATGGCATAAGAGACAACACCTTATGTTTCACGATCCGATTCAATTCTAGGAGACGACACTCTAGATTTCAACTTCAAATTACAAAATCAAAATTGGCTCTAAGAGACAATACCTTAGATTGTCCCGACAACACGATTCACCTAAGCACAAAGCACAAATACACACTTCACTTTTCTCAAGGCAATTTATTAAAACTTATATTAGGGAAATATAAGTTTTCCTAAAGTATGCTCCCAAACTCTATGAATCTCGGTTACAGACCAATTTTACGGAGTCACATAATGGGTCATCTCGATTCTCAAAACTTTAAAATTCGAATGAGTTGGTATATCCATTTAAATCTTTACCAATTGGTGACTCTATTTAATTGGCCCACTTAAAAATCAAACTTTCAAAACCCGTCGACATTAAAGTCGGTTTTTCCCAAAATCACCCTTAAAATAACGATTTCTTAAACCTAATGGAAAAATCCCAGTGTTAACAAATGGCAACTCTGCTGGGGATATTTTTTAGAGGGCTTAAGTCGCGTTCAATTCCTAATGTTTTCCCTTTATATTTAAATTCATTACCTTGATTTGTTTGCTTATCTTTTTATGGCTTGTATGTTTTATTTTTAATTATGCGATGTGTGCCTTATTTTTTTATCTATATGCTTTATTTTAGTGTTTCGCACAATGTGATGAGTGTGTTTTATATACACAAAATAAGTGCTTTTGAGCTTGATAATTTGTAAATCCTAAGTCATTTCGGTTGGTTTTATGTGTTTTTATCTTATTATTATGTAATGTAGTTTTGTATTAGTTTTATATGTTTTTGTATGTTTTTATGTGTTTTTATGTTGTTTTGTAAGAATTGAAATAAAAGCTCCTTGGAATCAATACTCATAACTTGCTTTTCGGTACTCTAGCTGCTTGTTTCCAAATTTCACCCATGATTTAATCCCAATCTCTCAAAACGCAGAGAACGAAAGTTGTAGATATTTGTCTTAGCTCTCCAGAACATCTTGAATCATCAAATTTAAAGTTCGTATGAGAGAGTTATGGCCATTTTACCATCGCATTTGGCATAAATTTTACACAGCAGTTGCTTCGGGTTCAATTTGAGTCTTTCTCCGGACATGTTCTCGTCACGCTCCAGTTATGAACGTTGTAGATCTCTTTCTTAGCTTTCTATAGCCTATTTACACGCCTAAATCCAAGTTCGGACGAAGACGTTATGGCCATTTTACCAACAGAGGTCAAAGCTGAGTCGGGTTACAGCGGAATAGGCGCGGGCGCGCGGAAATGGGTGCGGGCGCACGGCGCCTGGCACCAGGCAACCAGCGTGCGCTCGCGCGCGGCGTGGGCATGCCATGGGCGTGTGGCATGGCCAGGGGGTGGCGTGCGGGTGAACCAGGCGGCGTGCGGGCGCATCCGGGCGTGCTGAGTGCGATCTTTTGAGCTCTTAGTGCGATTCCAGCTCACTTTTGACCCAAAATCTGATGTTTGGCTAGGGTTTTTCATGGAGGCACTATATAATATCTCATTGGGGCTTCATATTTCATAACTAGGGATTGGGAGGCTAGACTAAAACATCAAAATAGAGAGCAAAAGTGCTGCAACATAAGGAAAACTCAGCAAAAGCCAAAGAACCAAGAAGGAAAGGATTGTCAAGGCATATCTAGACCTTGGGAGGCTACACATACATCATCAAGAAGAGCTTGGGGGCTGCAATTCAAGGAAATTTCCAGCAACAAGCTAAGGAGCAAAAAGAGAAAAGAATGCCAAAGGAAGAGGAAAAGCTAGAGATTGTCATCAACCAAGCAAGCAACATATGAATATCTTCTAAATGGGTTTTATCATCTCTTGCTTTCCTTTGAATTTGTATTTTTATTTCATGATGTACACCATGTGTTTGATGTTTTGCCTAGCTACCATGAAGTAGAGCTTATTCTAAGATTTCAATGGAACCCAACACATAGTTTGAATTGATTTCTCTCTCTTTGTTATTAATTACTCATTTGTGAATTGTATGTCATAATTTATGCTTCATATATTAATTGCTTGGCTCGTAATTACCGTGGGAACCTATATGAACTTGACGAACGGATTATAGTGTTCAGACCTTGTTATGATATCATGTGAGAGTTAAAGATTATTGTGGGTTATTAATTGAGATTAAGTGACGTGTGTCTTGTTGATTATCCTCAATGATAGGTAACTTGATAGTATTTAGGATAGATATATACCTAGATACCGTGTGCAACCAATGGAGAATCTATTCTTAATGACTTCCTATGTGAAAGTTGGTAATTGAAGGGACGGTAAATGAGATTTAGTGACACGTGTCTTGTTATTGTTCTTGAAATTGATCTTTTGATAGTGTGTAGGATAGACATATACCTACATGCCGCATTAGGAAGATTCGAATTTGACCATCGACAGAGGCTTATAAGTAGCTTTGATTTCTCGGTTGGCAATTCTATGTTGTTAATTAATTCAAATGAGAGAGTTAGGATATTCTAATGAAGTGTTAGGGGAAATTGCAATCTTAGACTTGTTAATATTAGATTTCGTTATCTTAATGCTTTTCATATCTCTTAATTATTACAAACAACAAAAACTCCAATCATCATTTGTCTAATTAAAATCGAGACGATATATAGTTGATACTTGGGATACACTAGAACAATTCCCTGTGGGTTCGACAACTCTCTTATCACTTTATTACTTGTTGACCGCGTATACTTGCGCGTATTTATCGGTTGCAAAATCGACCAACACAATGTCATCATATGCATACAATAATGAACGATGAATATATGTGAATGTTAATATATGTTATGTGATTCCTTCATCGAGAGGCGAACCCATCAGATGTTCATTACTGGATTCAAAGGGGCGTTCCTCGGTGAGGCTCAGGAAATGCATCAACTCAGATCCGCTCCAATCAAAAGATCGAATTTATTCCCATCGAGTAAGTTGTGAAGATCTGGGAACCTTCATGACGAAAAACTCACGAGAGTAACCCTAAGGTAGGGCAACCTTAGATAAACCCAACGTTACGGAAAGTTTATTCATGCCCTTTTACTCATTGTGTACATATGTCTAAATGTCATCACGTCTAACCATCTCATGTTTCTTAAATAAACCGCAATATCCTGTATCTTTCTATACCATTATAATACTGTCATAATCATGTCATAATAAACAACGCTAACCCCGTCTTGCAGGAAGAGATTAAAGAAAATTAAAAATAAGCATTGACATCAGCATGCATCCGTTTTCTCCATTTTTTTGAAAGCGAAACTTTGTCAATTTATGTGCAGATTGGTCCTAAAACTCGATTGTGAGCTCGAAAAGCAAGAACTCCACCGATCACAATGTCCACCTCGGAAACTCTGACTCCGAACCCTGTTTCCATTTCTCGAGAAGAATTTAAAAGTTTTAAAAAGTAAATAGCCAAAATAGTTAATCTACTGAAAGAGCAATGCAAGATGACACAAGAACTAAGGCCTAATACGCAGCCTGAATCTTCCACACAAGGAGGGAATCAAATCCCCGCCAAGACCAAAGGCATGCAAATTCCCATTCCTGTGTTTCAGTTTGGCAGTAAGTAAGTAGAGGGTGTTTCGAACAGAGCTTAGATAAGGGAAGTGATCAATGTACTCGAAGATTAGGAAAATGGGAAAATTAAGAAGAAGATGAAATAGATATAAGATACTCTACGCTCCATGAAAGGAGTAGGATCATATGACAGTGTTAATTACTCTGAACTTTGCATTTTCCCTAGTGCCAGATATACAAATAAGTTTTAAGTACTAGATTTTGAAAAGTACAATGGATCAGGGATCCTTATACCCACTTAAAAGTATACATAGGAGAGGTGGGTTCCTATGCCGAGGATGAAAGTTTGAGGATGCAGTTATTTTCGAAGAGTCTAACTGAAGAAGGAAGAACTTGGTACACCTGACTTGACAATGCCAAGCTCCATAACTGGGAATATGTGGCCCATGCTTTCTTGACTCAGTATAATTTTTAGTCCCAAATGGCTCCGGATTATTACCAAATGTCCAGAATCGCGAAACAACCTAACGAGTCTTTCTAGGATTATGCTCAGAAGTGGAGAAAAATAGCAGCCCAAGTAAACCCTCCCATGGATTAGAATGAAATGGTGATGACCTTCATAGATACTCAAGAGGCTCCATATTATGAGAAGGTATTGGCCAAAATTGGGAAGCCTTTTTCAGAGATGATCAAGCACATGGATATGGTAGAGATCAGAATTCATACAAGAGAGATTGAGGATTGGTCCACTATGAAAGTAGTGGTAAAACTTATACAATCAGGCAATTTTGGGAATAGCTCAGAAATGAATAATCAAACGAAGGAAAAAAGAGTTACTCTAGTGCTACAAAGTCAAAATAGAAGAGGTCCAAACAATGATTCCCCTATTAAAGCACAATGTAATAATCCACCACTATCTTAAAAGTTGGAAAGGAATCGAAATAGAAAAATTACACCTTTTGGGAGCCACTAGAGAACATTCTAGCTTTGTTCATAGCCCAAAAGAAAATCATTTAGTTGCCCCCACCTACAAACTCAACAGGAAGGAATTATGATCCATCAAAGAGGTGTGCATATCATTCAGAAGCTCTAGGCCACTCTATATAAAAATGTTGGGCTTTAAAACACAAAATACAAGACTTGATTGATGTCGGGGAGATCGTAGTACAGACTGAAGAGCAACCCAAAGGGACAACTAATTTAAGTGCGAATATAATGGAAGAAGAAATTGAAACAAGGGAAAATAGGAAATATATACAGAGGATCGAAAAACCATCAAGCATAGTAGAAGCAAGAATTCAACACGGGGGCCTAGCTCAAGTAACTGTATCCAAATCTCCACCCACCAACAAGGCTACAGTGTCCCGAGATAAGTTCGAAGAGTTGAAAGGGCAGATGATCAAGTTGTCAGATCTAGTAAAGGAAAAATATAGCTTAATTCGAGGAATCATGGTAACAAATCAAGGCATACTCATAGTAAATTCAAGCCAAACAACTTCATTCAATCCCCAATCGACTTCAAACAACAATCCCAATAATAAGTCACTCGGTAAGAGAATCAGGAGCCTTGAAATGACCTTAGCTCAAATTAATGAAACAACAGTAGTCATTGAAAATGAAGATTCACATATGGACAGATTTTTGGAAAACCAATATCTACAGAGGTTTAAAATCTCTAACTTTGTGAAATATACCAGTATCAGCAATCATTATGTTCATCTGAAGATATACCTGGGATAACTGGGAGTGCAACAAATGTTTTGGAAAAGTTTCACTGGTACTGCAACAACCTGGTTTGCTACATTAGATGACTTGAAGATTAATACACGGGAAGAGCTTGCACAGGCCTTTTTATCCTAATATAGTTACCAGATACAAATAGCACCAGATCATTATAGGCTAATTTAAGAAAATAAATGAATCTTTCAAGGATTATGCCCAAAGATGGAGGTCATTAGTAGCTCAAGCAATTCCACCCTTAGAGGAACAAGAAATGGTCAAAATCTTTGTCAAAACACAGGAGTATCCTTATTATGTAAGGATCTTGTTAATAAAAGAGATGTCATTTGCTAAAATTATCATAAAAGGAGATAGGGTGGATCAAAAAATTCGAGCAGCAAGACTAAAAGATGCAGGAACGTTGGAGGAAAAGACCATTACAGATACCCATCTATGCAACAAGAAAAGAAACTTTCAACAAATGGAAGGGAACACTCTAGTGATTCTACATGGGAGCAATAAGGATGAGACCCCCGAAGAGTATAACCTTTGAGATCCTAAAAATCAGGAAGAAGTAAAAATGAAGAAGAGTTCAAGGATAAAATTTCCCCCTAGTATAGAGTATATGGAGGAAGTCTTAATAAAATTAATGGAACAAAAGAAAATTTTAGACCTTTCCCCTCCTATGGATACAGGGACACAAAATTATAACCCTTCATAGCACTATGCTTATCATTCGGGAGGCCTAAGATATTCCATAGAGTAATGCTGGTCACTTAATCACTTAGTGAAAAACTTAATCAAAACAAGGGAGATTGTGATCGTGCTTGCGATTCAAGCCAATGACTCAACCCACACTAGGTTTACTCATGAAAGGCTAGAAATGAACAAGATGACAAGAAAGGGATTGAACCTAAGAATACAAAAATGAGGTGAAATGATCGTTAGTACTAACAAGGAGAATGTAATTTCAGAAGCACCAATTATAGGAAAGCTCGAATCCATGAACCAACAAAGACAAGGAAATATGGCTAGATACGAGGAAGAAAATTCCAAAATCGGACCTAGAGGAAATGGCAAAGAAGTGGCGCCTTATATCAATAATACTAAAACCCTAACAATTGACTAAGTGAATGTGGAAGATCGTAACCCTAACAAAAATCCAGAAATAAACTTTGTAAAGGTTGTGGAAGATGTCACACCATGGAATGAAGAAATTCAGATCAAATTCAAAACAACAAGTAATTCTAGTGAAGGATTGGGAACCTCAAGGGACAAGGAATTTGAGGCATGTTATCTATCTTAATATTTATCTGCTATTTCATTTGTTAGCTTAACTTAGTTTTGTTTTAAAATAAAAAATAATAAATAAATAAATAATCATTATGTTCTTTCAATGTATGAACTACGTAAGACCTGATCTCCTCTCACTATAGGAGTGCATAGGCTCCCAATAATTGTGCAGTCTTATCCTTACGAATCCATAAAACCCTTCGACAATATGAAAGATTTGATATACCTAACTACGTGAGACATGATCTCCTATCAATTTATAGGAGTACATAGGCAACTATTGTCACGTGGTCTATCTTATACCCAACAACATATTCCCTGATACAAAAGCCACAAATCATGCCTCATAGGTCAAAGCAAACTTGTTTAAAACCATCACATCATAAACTGAGCCAAGCTCTTAGATTCAATTCAATGGAATCCGAAAGCAACTTGACATCAACCATCGAAGCTGAAGTAATAACTTGAAATGAGAAACATAGTAATATATCGAAGTATGATCATCAGCAAAGACTGATATAATACAAAATGATAAGTATTTTACATAAATTAATTTAAATTTTAATTATATCATTTTTGTCCATATAAATCGATGGTATTATTTGTTGAAATTAACGAGAGATAGCTAAGTTTTAAGCAGGAAGTGTAAATACAAAGAAGATCACAACAAATATCGACTCAACGAAGCAAAGTAACTATTTGATTCCCCTCTCGTGACCCTCAAAGAGCTTACACCCCTCAATCACAAACCTTCGTCAAATTTAAAAAAAAGAGGTTATCGGAGCTGAATGCACCTATTAGTCAAAAAAGATGGTTGGGGTCAGAGCTCGTACTCTCTACCTGATCACCATGTGGTATATAAAGAAAAGGATTCCTAGGATCTCGACATCTTATCAGCCCACCCTTCAAACACACAACAAAGCAACTACCCTTATGACAAACAAAATTGGGGCAATTTCAAAACCGACGAAAGTTTGACATTAGGAAGGGATAATGCACAAATCAACCCCCATAGCGCAATCCCATCAACATACGTCATCATCATTAGAGCTTTGCCCACATCATTTCACTTGTTAGCTGGTACAAGCATTTGGTCTTTTTTAATAATAATTGTTTTAGAGTACAGAAACCCACATATAAGGTACAATTCTTTCATCCTTTTGTTTTCTATCTTAATTTGCATACATTAGAGATGATAGATAGTTTAAGTATAGATAAATCTTGCATTAGATCATTAAAAAAAGTTTTTTGGAAAAAGAAAATTTTATTTGACTTGTTATGAATTGGATAAATTCTAATAACCGTCTGTGGAGCAGGAATCATAAGTATGATCAGAAGATTAAGACTATTTAACCTTTTGATTAGGCATAAAATGAAAGTAGTATGCACACAAGTCAATCATATTTGATATTTTGTAGCATATACTTTGTAATTTTATTCATTTATTAATAAAAGAATTGATTTATTAAAGGCATTTTACTTTATTTACATGGTGTTGTTAATTTATATATGATAAACCCATAGTTTTAAGCAATACTTTTAGAATCATGATGATGATCATGCTAATTAATGAGATCTAAATTTTAGATAGCTTAAAACTAAAATCGTTCCTAATCGTTGGATTACTAAAAGGGGATTAGTGAATCCGGATAGATTAGTACATGTGTTGCTTGCTCTTAGGAAGAGGATGATTGTTCTCATAATCATTTGTGTGGAGACACAAAAGCAAGTATGTAAGTGCTTATTAGAGAATAAGTTCACTGAACGTGACTCGTTAAGGAATACCTAATGGAGTTTTAATCGCCTGTCAATAGGAATTCCTCTAATGATAGTAGTACAAGTGAGCCTTGGACTTGAGATCATTATAGTATCTTGTGCATGATGAGTTATACTTTGACATGTCCCGTAAGAGCTTTAGGGTATGATTGAGTATAATAAGTTGTACATGGAGATAGGTGAATAATCAACAAAGAATCTACCACATATAGTAAAAGATGTGAATGTCCAATGTGATTCGATAAATGACAACACAATAGTCCTTGGCCAAAACAGAATGAAATTAGAAAGGAGTTTTTAATTTGCATTATTTAGAGTTGTGCATTTAAGAATCGAAGTGCATATAATTAAATAAAATAAGTCTTGAAAATAATTCCATGTCTTATATTTAATTGGGACATTTTATGGTAGAATGATTGAATTGTACGGTAACTATTCACTAAAAGGTTCTTTTGTGATTAATGTTGAAATCTATATTATTTGGAAAGTCGTTGATCGCTAAGGGGGCTTACCCTTATTGTAGAATAAATATTATTTATTTAAATGAATTAAATAGTTTAATTTATTTATTTAAATAAGATTAGAATTATTCTAATTGATTTATTCACAATGCAAAAGAAAAATATTTATTTAAGAAGTAAATGGCATAATCGTAATAATAAGTTAAGTGTATTTAATTTAATCTATGGAGATAGAATATTTTAAATAGCTTAATATTTATTATTTAATATTTTAGAAATATTAAATATAAATTAATAAGAGGAGTCGTATTATTGTTATTACTATTATTATTATTATTTAATTCCTAAAAGGGTTTGAGAATTAATTAATAGAAGTACTCTCATAAATTCCTAATTGGATTAGGAGTTTAATTAATTAAATGAGTTTAATTAAAATAAAATTCTATTCCTAAATAGTTATGAGGGTTGCCTACATCTATAAATAAGAGGAGTCTTATTATAAATTAGGGTTACACACACTTCCATTATAATTATGGAGAGTACTTACAATTTCTATAGAGATAGAAACTAGGGTTTTGCCAACACCCATCTTCTTGAAAAAGTATTATTCCTTGGTGGATCACCTCTAGAGTCCAAACACTTGGGTGGCTAACGTTAATCAAAGGAATGAATTCAATCGGTGGAATTCAAGGAGAACGCGAAGGAAATTGGAGTTAAACTTGTACCTGAGGAAGCTAGAATTCTATGAGGGTATAATTCTTATTCTCCATCTCTTTCGTTTAATTAATAATTGCGCATAAAGAAATATCATGGTGATGGTTTGTATAAAATTTTAAAATCTAATTTATCGCGTTTTCGCTTTATATATGTAATTTGATTGCATGTTCGCATTATATACAAACTTGACAGTGGTATCAAGAGCCAAACTTTATGCGAATTATTACTTGTTTTGATTCCATATATGTATAGGCATGTGTTTAGAACAATTTAATTGGGCATAATTATTAGTATAGAATCATGTTTTTGGGAGAAATCTCAAAAAATCGCGATATGAAAAAACCAGAAACGGAACGGACAGAGCTTGTGGGCCGCGGCGCTCCTTTGTGCGAGCCGCGACACTAGTCAAGAGCTGTAGCGCTCAAATCCTTGAGCCGTGGCGCATGGTCATTTTTTGGGGATGCAGCGCTCAAATCCTAGAGTCGCGGCGCATAAAGCTTGTTGGTTCGTTTTATGCAATTTTTTGATAAATTCTAAATTAATATAAAGGAGTTTATTTTTTATTTGAAATTGGACTAAAATAAAGATGTTTATTTTATTTGGAATTGGATTCCAAGTTAAATTAAAATAAATTGTTTATTTTGATTTAATTTTAATTAAAATAACGGAGTTTATTTTCATTCAAAATTGGATTTTATGCTAACTATAATTGTGACACCCCCAAATTCAGGTACCAATACCTCGAATTTGGTGCTCACGATAAAATACATCCATACACCTCTAAACAACATAAATCAACTAATGCGGAAAAATAAACATATGTTATTCATTACAAAAGGTTTACTACAGTCCCAAAGTCTATAACCTTAAACAAATATATCGCAGAATACAATAATAATACAAAACGATTCCACGATTATATAAAAAGATAGTACATATAACTATTCCTTAAGCTTTCCTTTGCCTTTGTCCGTTTTGGAACTCCCCGACTTAACTGCAATAGGTTTATGATATAGCAAGGGTGAGCAACTACTTTGCTCAGCAAGTTTAAAATGAATAAAGAGGATATATCATAAATGAATGAGAACAATAATCGCATTGTTCAACAATTTAAGACATTGAAGAAATAGCTGACAATATTATCAAAGTTCAAATGAAATAATGAATATTGATTATTTACTACTGAGTGGTCCAATAGACCATGAACTATTTAGCCAAAGGATCAGTCATTCAACTAACCCTTTTAAATGCCTGGCCCGTCAGTAGTACTTGAGGGGATCAGTCTCTCGTACCCTATGTATATACATAACATTTAGCTCTGACTGCACCGGATAGCCGACACATTAAAATCCCCTACATAAGGGTTGCTCTCTCAGTCCAAGAATCCGCACCAACAATCGGTTTGGATAGCTTTTAAAATAATAACATGTACGTGTCTAGCCAAAACAAGTGGCGTAGACTATTCCCTTAAACCGATCATGAATGAAGAACTTAACATTTCACAATCCAATAACAGATAATGAATTCAAATGCATAAGCTGCGAACATCAATAATTTATCCTTGATGTGGAATAATTAACAATAATTAATCCACTAATATAACTCGATTTGAGTCATGAAACTTGTAACAATATACAACACTTGTATAAATAGGAAACTTGCCCAAATATAAAGGTTTGAGTAAGTTTAAGAAACTTGCCCAACACAAGGATTAAACAAGAGTTATGAAAGAACTTGCATTCAATATATAGAAAGAATGAGGTTCAGAAATTTGCACAATATTCAACATGTGTATAAGATATGAAACCTTCTCAATATAATTCGAGTAAGGTTAGGGCAAACTTGCTCAATAAATAAATTGAGTTAGGATAGGAAACTTGCCCAACACAAAGGTTAGACAAGGGTTAAGAAAGAACTTGCATTCAATATATAGAATGAAGTTAAGAAACTTGCAACAAGATATAATAATTGCTCAAATATAATTGTGAGTAAGGTAAGAAACTTGCATTCAATATGTAGAAAGAATGAAGTTAGGAAACTTGCCTGAAGTGCTGCTACAATATTACAACACACGCTCCTTAATATCCTACACAATTAGGTACATATTCACATAACAATTAGTCACATACTAGATACCAAATAATGGTCTATACTACTCTATGATGTTTCATTCTTATTAGAAACATAATATTAAACAAGATTATACACACTAGTTACGGCGTTACGACGCTTGTACGTTTGTACGCCAACCTTGCCTATTCGAAAGTCCAAGCAACACACATTTGTGTACGCTTAACACACCCATTCGTTTTATCTAATACTCATTGGTTAATGATGAGTATCATTATAATTTATAACATTCATGTTTTATAACTTATAACAACATTTCACATTGTCGGGAGCATTACATGTGCTTACGCGCATGCCCGACACCCTCCGATTACCTCCAATTACACATCAGTCCTATAAATGGCCAATTTAGGCCATGCTACAGACCACAAATTGAAAAACTCAAAGAACGAAAGTTGTAGGTCTGCTCGTTCGCTTTCCGAATCATCTTGAATCACCTCAATCTGAGTTCGTATGAGAAAGTTATGTCCATTTTAGTAAAGGACGTCAAAGCTGATTATGGCCTAAACTTGGCCCGGCGTAGCTACGCCTAAAACTTGCCTATGACCGGCGTACGTACAACCCAGGCATCTGTAGCATCAGCGTAAGGGCGGCGTGCGTACGCCCATACTCGGTTTCATGCTATGTTTTTGGGTTCTAGACCTACCTTGCTTCCAATCACTATAACTCCTTCTATACACGTTCAAATTGGTCCGTTCTGGACTCTATGGACTCGTAAGACATAGAGCTACAACATATCAAAAATTTAGAGGTATCTATTAATATTAAAATGGCCAAATCTTAGGCCAAAGTATCAACTCATGCTATATTTTCGTATTCTTGGTGTTCTTCGTGTTCTTGGTGTTCTTTACAAAAATCATCACCAAATCTTTGTTTTAATCCCTTTTTACTCCATTCCAACTGGGTTAAACTTATAACCCATGGAAATACAACATCATAACAACAAATGAATTAAACAAACATAAAATCATAGCTACAAGGTCCTCTAAATCGTCCAAATGTCCAAGTTCATGTCCAAAGTTCATTGTTCTTCATGTTCTTCATCCTCCTTAAGCATAGGTACGGATTTATTTCATTTTTGTTCCACTTTGATGTTATTAATGGCTTATATAACCTCTTAACAACATTTACAAACATCCAACACAAACAAAAACAACAAGAATCGCCATAAATCCGACCCACAAGCTTAAGAGCTCAAAACTAAGAAAAACTTGAAAAACTTAACAAGAAATCGAATGGA
This sequence comes from Aralia elata, assembly GCA_034770075.1. Classification (NCBI taxonomy): domain Eukaryota; kingdom Viridiplantae; phylum Streptophyta; class Magnoliopsida; order Apiales; family Araliaceae; genus Aralia; species Aralia elata. Next base: position 3,088,885 of record CM068381.1, on the reverse strand, counting down.
ATGGATTTGATTGATGTTTTACTTTTGTAAATCCTTCCTAGATGATTAAGAAGATAGCTAGGCTTGCTTGGCTTGAGTTCTTCTTGCTTGGATGTTCTTCTTCTTCCACCCGTGCCTTCTTTTTCTTCCTCCTTTCTTTTTCCGGCGACTCTTCCCTTTTTCCGGCGACTTCCTCCTCTTTTTCCGGCGACCTTCACTTTCTTCCTTCTTCCTCTTCTGCAGCTCTCTCTCCCTCTCTCTCTCTAATTGAGCTGATGGGTTGAATGGGTGTGTAAGAAGGAGGCTTGGTTAGCTTCTTCACCTTCTTCCTCCTTGTTCCTTTCTTTTCTCCTCCTTCTTCCTTCAAGCTCTTGGCAGCTCTCTCTCTCTAAACTCTGTAGCTCTCTCTCTAATTGCTGATGGAATGAGTTGGGAGTTGAATGAATGATTTGGGAGAAGTGGAGGGAGTGATTTAGGGAGAAAATGGGTTAGTTGCTCAAGGTTGGCCAAAAATTCAAGCTTGCCGGCAAACTCCCTTCTTGCTCTCATTTGATTAGTCTAAAATGGGGGGTTTGTTCCCTCTTGGAGTAACAAGTCAAAATAAATACCCAAATACACCAAAAATATATCCGAAAACTCCTACTTTTGTACCAAAACTAGTAAATAACTCTACCTAAAATTAAAATGGGTACTCCCATAAAATATTGGGATGCATAAAAATAATTATTATGGAATTTGTCCAATTATTCGGAATACCCATATAATACATTTCGGATACGGATAAAATCACGTATCAGCTCAAATAAAATTTCCGACACTTGGAAAAATTATTCGTACGCATACACGTATTTATGAAATTTATTAATCTCGAAAAAGACACAAAAATATTATGGCATAAATAGTGCCTCGGGAAGCGTGCCCCGTGAATAGTGATTTAGCGACGCTACACGAAATCAATTATTCACTTAAACAAAACTATAACACGTAAAATTTCATGCATTCACATAATCCAAGTTGTCACACAACCTTTAAACACGTAACACAAATATAATATTAATAAAATATAATATATTCATTAATATTCAAAAATTCAAATTACAAGGCAATTTTAGAATTTCCGGTCGTTACAATAATTGCCCATTAAATGATATCAATGCATATATGGAATGATTTTATTATTCATGAGATGAATGTTATTTATTGATGCATATAGAGATATGTATGATAATAAATGGGATTGATTATGGACTATTGACCAATGTGTGAATGGATTTGTTTTAGAGGATGCTTGAATGAATGAGTTTTTATAAATGGAGTCTGCGTACCTCGTCTTCACTAATTTTTTTTAATGTAAATTCTATCTCCCTCTTATGTACTTCCTTTGGCTGCTGATCAAGGTTTCTATTTATTATAAATAGTTTATGTAATAGGATTAGTTAGAATTATTTTGAAGAATAGGAGACAAAAGAGCATGGAGCGCTTGAAGACCTGTTTGTAATGGAGCCCGAGATTTAAATGTAATAGTTATATTTAAATTCAGTTCTTGCACCCTAGATTTGACCTTTTTGTTCACTTGGTGGCTCTAGTGAACCAAACTAGAATAAAAGTCCATAATCAATTTGGGTAGAATATATAGTATTCTATATGTGCATGCTAACTATGTATATATTATATATTATACAACATGCTTCGCACGTTAAATAATATGACGCGTATTTTAGATATATATGTGCATGAGCGCTAATCAAGATGAGACAAATAATAACAAATCCCTCAAAAAAATATATTAAGTCCTAAACGTTCAAAGATATTTGGAATATCGAACGTCCCCTTCTAGCATGGTAAAGCGATAGAGTATTGAATATTTAATATGAGTTTGTTGTGTCACACAAGGCAAGTATTCAATATTTAAGATGTTGCCTTATCATATTAGATGCTTATTAAGGAATTGAACATTACTGTTTTGTTGTGTCACACAAGGACGGTATTTTTCTCTTCACATATATGGAAGTGCTGGACTTAACTTGGATAATTTTGATTCGGATGTGTCACACTTGATCAAAATAATCTACGAGTCAAAATACAAGGAGTTACATGGTAATGTAATTGACAATAGTTGTCTAGATCCATTATTAATTATAGTTTGTTGTGTCACACAAGGCTATATACATTTGAAATGGGATCCTTATTCTCACTAGCAAATCTTTAATTAGATTTGTCGAACTACATATTGAGGGTAATATAGTTTAATGAAAATAGTGGGAGATAACAATTTAAATAAAGACCTAATTTGTTTTGGTAATTATAATGAATGTATTCTAAAATATTGTTAATTCATTTACAGAATTTTACAATGTCTAAATTACTATTACCGCGGAGCATATTAGATGCTAATTAACCGGACCGAATTACACGGGCTGGTTAAGGAATCTGCGAATAGTTCTCGAGGCTGAAAAACTATCTTATGTCCTTAATACACCTATCCCTGCAATGGTTGCAGATAATGCCTCTAAGGTAGAGATTGTTACTTTAAAAAAGTGGCAAGATGATGCATATTTCGCTAAATGAATCATGCTCGCATCCATGAGTAACAAGCTTTAGCGTCAGCACGAAACTATGGATGCTCCTACTATATTCCTGCACCTTCAAGGAGTTGAAGGGTGAGGAAAGTAGGACTATTAGGTATTGGATATCTAAGGAGTTTTTCTGATCTAGAATGACCGATGGCACTACAATACAAACATATGTCCTTAACATAATCAATTTGATTGAACAATTAGGACAACAAGGTTTTGTCATGGATGGAGAGTTGAACCAAGATTTGATCTTACAATCACTCCCGGACTCTTTCTCACAATTTGTTGTGAATTCCATATGAACAAGCTATATGTCAGCCTGCCTGAGTTGCTTAAATATGTTGAAAACTGTAAAGAGTCACTTTCTAACCAAGAAAGACCAAGTCTTACTGGTAGATGATTCTTTCAAGAAGCGGAAGAGGGCCAAAGGATCTTCTGAAAAGAAGAACAATTCAAAGAAGGTATAAGAAAAGGCAAAAACAAAGGACAATAAGAACAAAACTAATGCGGATAGCAAAAGAGTTTGCTTTCACTGCAATAAGCCTGAACACTAGAAGGAAACTGCAAAGAGTATCTTGTAGAGGCTAACCAGAAGAAGCTTAATGAAGCTTCGGTTATAGATACAAGTTTGTTCATGATGAAATAAATGTTTCTGTAAGTCAAGTTTCTACTTGGGTATTGGATACCGGTTGTAATTCTCACATATGCAATTCGATGCAGAGAAAAAGCAGAAGTAGAATACTAAACAAAGAGTAAGTAATCTTACGCGTGGGGAATGGAGCAAAGGTTGCTGCATTAGCCGTAAGAACTTATAGTTTAGCGTTGCCTACGGGCAAGTCTATTAAGTTAATAAGTTGTTATTATGTTCTAGTTCTCTTTAAGAAACATTATTACTTTCATTGTTGGACAAGGAATATTTTGGTATCATATTTAAGAACAATTGTTGTTCTATTTATAATGATAATGTTTTGTTGGAAACTGGAAGATTACTTGATGGACTTTGTATACTTGACTTACATGAAAATAATGTTGCAAATTGAACAAACTGGTAAAAGAAAAAAGAGATGGTCATTGAAAGAGTTGAATATGTGTATTTGATCAAATACAAGTCTGAATCATTTGAAAGATTCAAAGAATTCAGAAGTGAAACAAATTGACAAAGTATTAAGATTCTTTGATCAAATCGAGGAAGGAATACTTGCGCAATGAGTTTCTAGATCATCTCAAAATAGTAATTTCTCATAATGGACACCTTTTGATACGCAATAATTGATTGGTGTATCTAAAAGGAGAAATCGTACCTTGTTGGACATGGTACAATCCATGATGATTTTTACCGACATTCTAGTATCTTTCTAGGGTTATGCCCTAGAAATGGCTGCATATCTACAAAATAAAGTAACCTCAAAATCCAACCCTAAGACTCCATAAAAGTTATGGATAGGGAGGATTCCTAATCTCAAATATGTTAAGATAAGGGGTTGTCCAACTTATGTGAAAATGCTTCAAAAGATAAGTTTAGGATAAATTTTGACAAGTGCAGATTTGTGGGATATCCTAAAGAAAGTTTAGGATATTATTACTATAATCCTACACACTGTCTTCTTGGATAAAGATGTTTTTCATTGAAGGAGCTAGTGGGAGGGTAAAAGATCTTGAAGGAGTTCAAGAACCACAAAGCACTTTAAGTAAAATCGAGGAACCTGTAGATAGACCTATTGTACCACAACCGAATCGTAAATCTAGATGAGTACCAAAGATATCTAGGAGGTATGGATTCATCATAGATGATGATGATGATGAGGTACACATCATAGAGGATGATGATTTAGTTATATACGATGAGGCTATGAGTAGTATACACTCAAAGAAATGGCAGATGGCCATGAAATTCGAAATGAACTCCATGTATGAGAACTAAGTATAGACTCTGGTTACTCCACCGAAAGGCATAGTGCCTATAGAGTGTTAATGGGTCTTTAAGAGAAAGATTAGAACAGATGGCAAGGTGGAGACCTATAAGACCAGAATGGTGACAAAAGATTTCAAATAATGGCAAGGAGTTTTTCATCATGAAATCTTCTCACCGGTAGCAATGCTCAAGTCCATTCGAATTTTGCTTGTAATTCCAGCTTATTACGAAATCTAGCAAATGGATGTGGAGACATCCTTCCTCAATGAAGACTTGAGGAGAATGTATGTATGATATAACTAGAGGAATTTATTTTAAAGGTTGAAGCAAATCGTGTATGTAAGCTACAACAATCTATTTATGGACTAAAGCAAGCTTCTCAAAGATGGAACATTCGTTTTGATGAGACAATCAAAAGAGTTTGATTTTATCAAAAATGAGAATGAACCTAGTGTGTACAAAAGGGTTAGTGGGAGCGCTGTGACATTCCTAGTATTATATGTTGATATATTACTGATAAGAAATGACATACCAGTGCTACAATCCGTAAAGATAAAATTGTTTAAACATTTCTCCATGAATGACTTGGGAGAAGTATCCTATAAATTGGGGAAACAAATCTATATAGATAGATTTAAAAGGATGTTCGGCTTGACCCAAGGAACGTATATTCATTCGATGCTAAAAGCGTTTAGCATGGCAAACTCCAAGAAAAGTCTCATCTTGGATTCAAACATGTGTTTCAGTGAATTGGAAAAGTAAATCATTACCTTGAATGGTAGTGTAGTGAATTGGAAAAGTTCCAAATAACAAAGAGTTGCTGGTTTAGTGGCAAAGACAAAGTATATAGCTGTAAATGAACTTGCAAGTTGATTGTTTGGATGAAAAGTTCATTACAGAACTAAGAATAGTTCCTAAGTCTCATCTTGGATTCAAACATGTGTTGTGGCACTTTTATGTGATTAGAGGAATCATTAAAAGGGGAGAAATCACTATAGAGATAGTGGACTCTCAAGAACAACATTGCAGATCCATTTACTAAAGCTTTAACCCAACAGCAGTTTGATCGTCATTTAGAGAAGATGGGTATTAGATACCATAGCAATTGGCTTTAGTGCAAGCGAGAGATTAAAAGTAGTATGCATACAAGCCAATCATATTTGATATGATGTAGCATATACTTTGTAATCTTATTCATTTATTAATAAAAGAATTGACTTATTGAAGGTATTTTACTTTATCTACATGGTGTTGTTATTTTATATGTGATAAACCCATTGTTTTAAGTAATGTTTTTAGAATCTATATTATCTAAAAAGTCGTTGATCGCTAAGGGGGTTTACCCTTATTGTAGAATAAATATTATTTATTTAAATGAATTAAATAGTTTAATTTATTTATTTAAATAAGATTAGAATTGTTCTAATTGATTTATTCACAACCGGTTTAATATGAAGAACCTAAATGGTCACACCGCAAAAGAAAAATATTTATTTAAGAAGTAAATGACATAATCGTAATAATAAGTTAAGTGTATTTAATTTAATCTATGGAGATAGAATAATTAAATAGCTTACTATTTATTATTTAATATTTTGGAAATATTAAATATAAATTAATAAGAGGAGTCTTATTATTGTTATTACTGTTATTATTATTTAATTCCTAAAAGGGTTTGGGAATTAATTAATAGAAGTACTCTCATAAATTCTTAATTGGATTAAGAGTTTAATTAATTAAATGAGTTTAATTAAAATAAAATCATATTACTAAATAGTTTAGGAGGGTTGCCTACATCTATAAAATAAGAGGAGTCTTATTATAGATTAGTGTTACACACTTCTATTAGAATTGTGGAGAGTACTTACAATCTCTATAGAGATAGAAACTAGGGTTTTGTCAACACCCATCTTCTTGAACAAGTATTATTCCTTGGTGGATCACCTCTAGAGGCCAAACACGTGGGAGGCTAACGTTGATCAAAGAAAGGAATTTAATCTGTGGAATTCAAGGAGAACGCGAAGGAAATTAGAGTTGAACTTGTACCTGAGGAAGCTAGAATTCTACGATGATATAATTCTTATTCTCCATCTCTTTCGTTTAATTAATAATTGCGCATAAAGAAAGATCATGGTGATGGTTTGTATAAAATTTTAAAATCTTATTTATCGCACTTTTGCTTTATATATGTTATTTGATTGCATGTTCACGTTATATACAAACCTGACACAAAATCCTAGTTCGAAACACTATTTGGAACAAAATTGACCTCATATGCTTGTCTACACTTCTCCTTTCCACTGACTCTTAGTTGTGGGGTATAAAGTAATGACGAAAATGCTGGCAGTTAGTACGAAGTCAAAGGGTAAATATGGTCAATCCAATGTCTTGAATCGTGGCCTAGATTACTCGAGTAATTAAGCCCGATGGGTGTCTTTACACCTTATGACATAAAGTCGTTTGGTTTGGGAGTCACCGGCCCAACGCTCGCTATATAGATAACTTAGAGCCTAAGAAAATGAGTATTCCAAGAAGGGTAAATGCTGAAAGAAGAGGAGACTTGAGCGGATCCAAATTATGGCTTGGGTTACTCGAGTAATTAAGCCTGAGGGGTGTTACACCTGGTGTCCTAAAGTTATCTGGTTTTGGAGTCACCGGCCCAATGCTCATTATATAGGTAATTTAATTAAACCTAAGAAAATAGACCTTACATAAAGTCGGGCAAGGAATGAATAGAGTAGACCACCTCACCTGTCTCGAAGTGTGGCCTTTATTACTAAAGTAAGTAACCCGTAGGGGTGTCTTTACACCTAGTACCCTAAAGTTGTTTGGTTTAAGAGTCATTAGTCCAAAACTCGTTAAATAGGTAATTTTAAATAACCTAAAAAAATGCGACAAGTTGAGTGAGAGAAAAAAGAGAGAAGAAAAAAATAGAGTAAAAAAATGGACCGGAGGAAATAAGATAATCTAAAGTCATGGAAGAGAAACCTTAAGGGTTACAAGAGGAAATTAGATCATCTAAAATCATGGACAGGAGGAAATAAGATCATATGAAGTTAATTCTGGGAAGAACGGTGTCTAGAATGAAGATGGAGTATCTTTGATAAAGGAAGATAGTTCTTATGAATTTGATCTTGCTCATGTATAATGACCACGGATGCTTAAAAGTTTTCTTACGACTTCATAACTTGTTAAATAAAAAATCGTCAAAATAATAGAAATAACAATAAAAATAACTTTGAAATTAGTATATTCATGGCACATCATTTACGATTCACAACTTTCATAGAAAAGATTCATTGTCCTACTCGATTTCAAGTTCTTTAGCGATAAGATGAAAACACTACAGATACAAGCTAAGTTGTAAAATAAATGAGCATTCAATTTTATGTACTTTAACTTTATATGCCTCATTGTCGAGATTATAGTAATCCTTATATCGGAGCTATCCTTGATGGCCCGAGCAGTCAAGCTTTTGACACGTTTGTTATTCATTTTATATGTAGGATATTACTCACTGTGGGTAACTTAGCGTGGTCGACAAAACGAGTTTCCCATATGAATCCCGATAACAACATGTGCAAGGGCTGGGGTATTTTTTGGATTCATTGAAATGAAAGGAGACCAAGGCTATACCAAACTTCTCATCAGAAGAAATGAGAGACTCTCGAAAGAAATTATGATGAAGTAAGCTCTCTACAATAAGGGAAGGAAAAAGACAAAATTTCCTACCCAAGCGAGTCCTTAACTCAAGAACGGTCGCCTTATCGGTAAAAACATATCATTCGACTAACCAAGGGGTCATTTCATATCTCTTTCATTGAATCCTTATATATTGATCATTTGTTCATCCACATTTATTATTATTGTTAGTATTGACTTACAAAACATTAGAATCTGATTATGCATGTGCATGTCCGAGATAAAGAAAAATTTATACATACGCATGTCAGAGATAAAGAAAAATGTACAAGTAGACATCCCGACTTATTCTAATTGAAGAATTCTCGATGCAATTCGATGACAACTTATTCTAGTCGAGGAACTCCTGATGCAATTTGATCACGACTTATTCTGGTTGAGGAACTCCCAATGCAATTCGACCAAGACTTATTTCAGTTGAGAAATTCCTGTAACAAATTAAATTTTTCGATTAATTATAAAAAAATGAGAATTTAATAAAATAAAATTTTATTTTTAATGATTTATTGTATTGCAATGCATATGTATATCTGTGATGGAGTGAATATATAATTATGTAATTATATAATCACTAAATGTAAATAAATTGTTCCAACAATTTATACATGAAAAGAAAAAAAATTAAATTTATGTATACTGAATTAAAGTATACATTAAATAAGATGTATTAAAATAAACTATAATTTTAAATTATTTTAATATGGTGACATTACTGCATTAAATGAATTGTTTTTATTTAATGTATAGCTTCATGGAATATGGTACATTATAATATCTGATGTATAGAGTGTAATAATATATATATATATATATATATATATATATATATATATATATACACATGATTATATGTATTATGTATGTAATATATATGTTATATGTGTAGCTAAGTAATAAAAATGTAAGCAAGCTAGATATCTGAGTCATGTAATAAGAAGAAGGAGCTGGCAAGTTGTTAATAGCAATAGATCAAATACTCAGCCAAGCTATAAGAGTAATCTGCAAGGCTATTAAACGCAATGGCCAAGGCTATGAAATTCTTGTATAAAACCAAACATCAGCTCTTTCATTTTCAGCTCCTTTGTTCATCTCAAGCCTTCAAGCTACCATCTTAACTAAAGTTTGGGACTCTGCTAATTCTCAAAAGAACTGGGATAACAATTGAGTTGGGAAGAATAAAAGAAAAAGAATAATCAAAAAAGAGGTAATCCTTGTATTTGCACAGTATTCATTGGGCAAATTTATATGATATTAAAATGGTTGAGTATTAATAGTATATGTATAAAAGTTAAATGGAAAGGTTTCTATAAAATTTGGACTGGAAAGTATTCAACAGACTTTAAAATTAAAACTCTATAATCAAGCTCTCCAGATACTTGTGATAATGTCACTAAGAAGTTAAAATGCCAAATGTTTGAATATTGCATAAAGAGATAAGCAAATGAGTTTACATATGAAAGTTATGTTAGAAACTCAAGCCTCTAGGCATGTAATTGGTATAACATGATAGCTTGAAAGGATGATAAGAGACCTTAATGATGTTAATTTTGGGTTTTTGCTGAAACAGAGCCTGTTCTGGGTATGTCTCGAAGTGGCGCGGCTGTGCCACTTCACCAATCAAAACCAGCGCAGCCGCGCTGGTCCCCAAACATAAAAAATAATTTTATTTGCATTATGAACTTCTGGACATATGAATTAGAGTCTCATATGATTAAAAAAATATAACTGATACAGTGTCCGAGGTAGCTATGATTGTAATGAGTTATCCTAGTATAGTTTAAGATACGTTTTCAAGTGAAAAACTATATTGATTTTGAGATATATGTATGTTGGGCAGTTTGTATATAGAATAAATCAATACACACACGCAAGTGCACGTTGTCCCCAAGTAATATAATGAAAGTAAGTATCGTTCCCACAAAGAATATAATTGCAATTTAATCTAACAAGCACCACTTTTATAACTAGTTCGGTCTCTTTAAACAGATGAATAAAATTGTGAATTGACTAAAATCACTAAGAAACAGATTAAACTAATTATCAAACGATTAATTCAGATAATAAAAATATGAGATTATAATTTCACTTATTGCTGCACTTAGATTGCTACACTTCCTGTTAATTCCAATTGAGTACTACGGATTGTTAGTCGAGAACATGAATGTAAAATATGACCATCTCTCAATGTACCATACCCATATCACACTAAATCCATAAATGATAGAATGAATGTGAACACCCTAATTGACTAACGCACTATATATCTATGTGAATCATAATTAAAGAGGGTTGAAGTTTAAGTTCTCAATAGACTACATGCAGTGCTTTGGTATATCTCTATCCTAGGCACGAATCATAAATACATGCTAACATGATTGGATCTAAACCTATAGTCCGTCTCTCAATTTCATATAGGTTATCATGGTAGTTGGTGATCAAGCAATTAATCATTCAGCACAAATCACATTAGATAATCCAAACATATTCAATTAGAATAAAAAAGGAAGCAAATAACTTCAGTTATGCAATACGATCCATTATAATCCCAAAATTAGGTTTAGTTCAAATTGAAATAAAAACATCCAAATAACAATCCATAATTACAGATTTATAGAGTTTAGAAGTAGAAACGAGAATAGAGAAAACTCTGCAAAAAGCTTTGACCTTCCTTCTCCTTCTTCTCCCAAATCTGAATTTCTGATATCAAGTGTCTTCTGTTGTTCCATGTTACATTCTTCTTTAGATTGCTATATGGTTATATCTCAGCCTCCTTGTTTTTTAAAAAACCCTACACACACTGCCTTAATCAGTCTCACTCAGCCCATCCAACTTAGACACAAAAACTGCAAATGAAACATAAGCCCAACTTATGCATGCATTTCAGCGCCGACCGCGCTGAAACTGTACTAACCCAGCGCCGGTTGCGTTAAACTTCCAATTAATTACAAAAATGCCATTTCCTACTGGAATTTCTTACTTTGCCCCTCCATTGCTACCTTCTGCAAAATAAACATAAACCGAATATAAATGAACTCGAAATAATCTTAAACAACCAAGAATTAAAGCAAAAGACAACCGATTCGCAAGTATAAAAATCACTCATCAAGATACCCCCAAACTTAAACTCTTGCTTGTCCTCAAGTAGAAACAAAATTAAAAACTAAGCATAAAACCTAACTCAACAACCTAACTATATGCATCAACCTAACTTACCTACGAATCTAGCAATAACCCAACCATTGTCCAACAATAAGCCTCAAAAATACATCAAAACACTCAAATAGGAAATCAGTACAATATCATGGTTATAACTTCACGCAATCATTAGAATTACACATGCTCTCAACCATTGTGTGTGTGTGTACCACCTGCTCATAATCACTCAAAATCTGGACAAATTCATATAACCAACCACTTACCGATAGCTTTCAATTCAACTTTTCAACCTTACTAAACATACCGAATTCAATTATCCAAAAACCACACTCAATTTAAGGGACTCAGGAATAACTCAAGCCATAAACACAACAAATTTTCTAACTTTAGCACTTTTACCCAAACAAGTGTGTTTTACGCTCCATCTTGCCCCGTAGTATGTCTCCATGAGAGAGTGCGTTTTACGCTCCATCTCGACTCACCATATACATCTATTTCGCATTGCATCGCCTTTTCATTGTGCTTTTTTCTTTTTTTTTTCTTTTTTTCTTTTTTATTTTTTTTTGTGCAATAAAGACAAGAATCCCCCCAACTTAAGTGATTGTCTAGATTCATTTTCACGGATATGCTCGACAACGTGTAAAAGTTTCCAAGAAACCTAACAAAGCAATTACCCATATAAATGTTGTCCAAGATCATAACCAATCCTAACAATGTGCAAATAATCTAAAAACAAGTCTTAAGCATGGTAAAACCAATTTTTGTGTCTAAATTATACCCACTCATTATTAATTTCTATCTGAGTTCACATATGCTCACCATTCTTATCATTGGCTAAATCAAACAATAGCTAAGTCATTACTCAATTACTATGCAATGTGCATGTTATGTAAATGATAAAATGATAAAATGGCATGCCACCTAAATATACTAACATCTATATGCAACAAAGAATTACTATGCAAAACTAACTATTCCACCCCTAAACTTTAGCAAATTAATATCCTCATTGACTAAGATATAGACAAATAGAACTAAGAGGACTCCCCTTTCCGATGACTATCACTCGTCACCGCCTTCCTCATCGTCGGGCTCTTCGTTTGACTCCACAGGTGGAAAAATTGGCAATGAGAGAGGATCAGGAAAATGGAATGGCCCTGCATTGGGGTTTAACTGATTGAACGCAACTACCAACGCCACTAAGAATTGGTTATTGTTCTGACTTATGATATCTTGACGTTTAGCTAGGCGAGAGTTCTCCAGCAAGAGCTCAAAATGACAAGCCTTCATCTATTTCTACAATTTGTGTATTCGCCTATCGATTGGATTAGAAATAGTAGATGGTCCTGCCTCGTCTTGTTGTGGCTGAATGAATCCTAGGCCTCTCGGGTGCTCATCTGCACCTTTTTAAACTTTGTATCGAACTATGAGGGCATGATCAATCACTGGCCAAGGCTGTATCACTGCGAAATTCTCAGCCCATCTCACCCCAGCGTTATAACAAAGGGATGTAATCAACATCGAGTGCGGAAAGCCGCCGGTTGTGGCACCACCTTTCACATATCTTTTGATAGAACTTTCAATAGCTGCCCCAACATTAATCGTTTTCCCTATGACTAAACTGTAGAGAAGGACAACCCGTTCCTTGGTGACATGGCTAAAGTGGTTAGTTGGCATCAATCGTGCACATATAAAAGCAAACCATGCATTGCCATATCGACTCAGATCTGATTGCGAGAATGTCATAGCACCACATCCTTTCACATCTCATTTCGTCCCGAGCTTGCACAAGTCCATAATTAATTTCTCATAGTTGGGCCCATTCCGCACATACTCGACATGTTGATCAGCTATCTCAGTGAAGTTTAGCAAGTCAAAGTATGCATTGATGGCTTCCTTCGTGATTGAAACTATTTGTCCCCTCACTTGCACTGTGCTGAATTGCCCCTCTTGCACATTAGCGTAGAATTCCTTTACAATTGGTGGAACTGCCTCACCCGGTTGCATTGTGAAGTTTAACCAACTCCTCTCATCAATCATTAGTGCCAATTCACCATCATTGTTCGGGTCCGGTACGATTCCCCTTTCCAGAATGAATGTACGATTATCACATGCCTTAAATTTATCCGCCACTTCAATACTTATGAACCGTTTCTGATCATAGCTCTTAGATGATTTGGAGCTTGACTCGGCACCTCTTTGGAGCTTAGCTGACATTCTTTCCATTATAGTTGATCAATACCGCATGCAAGGGCAGCCCAACCTCTGAAATAGCCTCACAGCTTCACTTAGACAGTTTAACAAACATCTTGTGTGCACCTTTTTGTATGAACTTTGCAATTCCTCCCCCAAACTTAGTTTAACCTCCAAATTTCTGGATTTGATTCACACAAGCAAACAAACAACAAGAGTAAACCCAATTCTTCCAATTGAGCCAACAGTAACTCAATTGGGCATTCACAATGTGCAAAAAGTAGATAATCCCCAAAATTCCAAATTGAAAAGAAAGCTATCACAATGGTTACCTTAATGTTTTCAAATCAATAGCTTTCTTGGTGTGAATCATAGTTGAATGCTTATGAAATAGTTTTTGAGAATAGGCGCACTAACCGATTGGTGGTGAGAGTCAGTCCTAACTGGCAGTGTTGAAGATGATGATGGAGTAACTCGTGAGAGCTTGCTTGCTCTCGGTTGGATTGCAAGAGAGAAGAGGGTTCTTGATTACTCTCAGTTGGATTGAAGTTGATGTGGTGCTCGGCTAGTGTGAAACAAAAAGGGGGAAGGGTTTGTGGAGAATGTTTTAGGTCTAAGGGATTTAGGAGTGTTTTGACCGAGTATGTTTCTTTCATTTTATTATTTTTTTTATTTTCTTTTAAAACTGTCTGTTCCAGATCTCAGCGCCGATTGCGCTCAATTTAGCTCATCTTAGCGCCGATCGCGCTCAACTATAGAAAGTTAAGCGCTGACTGCGCTGGTTCCTTTGTATTTCAGCACTGACCGCACTGGTTTCTGGCAGCAACCTAATTCCAGATTTTAGTGCCGATCGCGCTGGATTCAGTTCATTTCAGCGCCGACCGCGCTTAACTATAGAGAGTTTAGAGCTAATCGCGCTGGTTTCTGGCAGCACCCAAACCCAAAAAATATTTTCCACGTTTATGTTCCAAGGTCATTTTATGGATTCCTGAGATACCAAATATGCACAAATTTGTAGTAACTACTAACGAATATCAATAACTTTGGTACACTAGTTTAAAATCCCAAGGACTAAGAAATAGAATACTAAAAATAAATGAATGAACGAATAATTTGCAAATAGAAGGAATTGGGTTGCCTCCCAAATGAGCGCTTAGTTTTGAGTCCTTAGCCCAACTACTTCTTATTCTATTATGGATTAGCGAGGACAATTGAGGATTTTAGGCGATCAAAATCACCACCCCAATAGTGTTTTAGGCATTGCCCATTGACCTTAAATGGTTGTTCTTGATTTTTGCTTACTAGCTCAACTACGCCATGTGGAAACATAGTTTTGACAATGAACGGTCCCGACCATCGGGATTTAAGCTTTCCTGGGAAGAGTCCCAGTCTTGAATTGAATAGAAGAACCGCTTGCCCCGGCTCAAACCTCCTTTCAATAATTTTCTGGTCGTGCCACCTTTTGACTTTTTCTTTATATAACTTCGAGTTCTCATATGCTTATAAACAAAATTCATCAAGTTCATTAAGTTGGAGAAGCCTCTTCTTCGCTGCAGCTGGGAGATCGAAATTCAATTTTCTGATGGCCTAGTATGCCTTGTGCTTGAGTTCAACAGGAAGATGGCATGCCTTGCCATAGACTAGTTGATAAGGTGATATGCTAATGGGTGTCTTGTAAGCCGTTCTATATGCCCAAAGAGCATCATCCAACTTCATTGACCAATCCTTTCTAGTGGGATTAACGATCTTTTCCAGAATCTACTTTACTTCTTTGTTGGACACTTCTGCCTGACCACTCGTCTGGGGGTGATAAGCTGTAGCAATCCTGTGATTTACCCCGTACTTAGCCAAGAGAGTTGTGAAATATTTGTTACAAAAGTGGCTCCCCTCATCACTGATAATTGCCCTCGGTGTGCCAAATCTTGTGAAGATGTTTTCTGAAGAAATTTCAAGACGACTTTGGCATCATTCGTTAGCAAAGCAGTGGCCTTAACCCATTTAAAGACATAATCTACTGCCAGAAGGATATACACATTGCTGAAAGAGGATGGGAATGGCCCTATGAAATCAATTCCCCATACATCGAAGAGTTCCACTTCCAAGATTGTATTCAAAGGCATCCCATGATGCTTGGAGATATTCCCCACTCTTTGACATCTATCACATCGTTGAACAAACTGGTGAGCGTCTTTAAATAGGGTGGGCCAGTAGAATCCAGCTTGTAGTACTTTCGCAGTTGTCCTCTCACCTCCATAATGTCCCCCATACATAGATGTGTGACACTCATGTAAGATACTCTCTGTTTCGCCGTGAGGGATACATCATCTGATCATCCTATCCGCGTATTGCTTGAATAAAAATAGTTCATCCCATATATACCATTTGACATCATAAAGGAATTTCTTCTTTTGCTACCATGTCAAGTCTGAAGGTAGGATGTTGCTAACTAAGTAGTTAGCAAAATGACTTAGTTAACAACATCAGCGTACATTGGACATTCGCCTTGGACCACAAAAAGTTGTTCATCTAGGAAAGACTCGTTGATTAAAACTTTGTCTTCCTTGTCTTGACCCGGATTTTCCAATCTTGAGATATGGTCAGCCACCTGATTCTCAGTTCCCTTTCTCTATATCTGATTTCCAAGTCAAATTCCTGAAGTAGTAAAATCCATCTAATCAGTCGGGGTTTTGCATCCTTCTTGGCAATCAAATACCGTATAGCAGAATGGTCTGTGTACACCACCACTTTTGTCCCAATCAAGTATGAACAGAATTTGTCGAATGCATAGACCACTGCAAGTAACTCTTTTTTAGTAGTTGTGTAGTTGAGCTATGCATCCGTTAAGGTCTTACTAGCATAGTAGATAGCATGAAATATCTTCTCCTTGTTCTGCCCCAAAACAGCCCCTACTACGTAGTCACTCGCATCCCACATCAATTCAAACGATAAGGACCAATCCGGTGCTACAATGATAGGTGTTATTGTCAACTTCTTCTTTAGATGCTCAAATGATACCAAACATTCCTTGTCGAATTTAAAAGGAACATATTTCTCCAATAAGCTACATAAGGTGTAACAACCCAATATTTTGATATAATTTAAAAACAAAATTTTACGTATAAATTTATTTTATATAAATAAAATTATTTTTATTATATATTAAAGTACGTGTGGGAATGCGTGCAAGGAAAGGAATTGTTGATTACTGTAAATTATATTCTTATAATAAATTAATTTTTGTAGTAAAAATATTTTATTATTTATTTTTCATAAAAATATGATTACTATATTATTTAAATGATAAATGTTTATTTTAAGAAACGATTATTAGTATTACAATGATTATTTCTTTATAATATGAATTTGTAAGATTAGTCAATTTATTTTAAATTGACTAAGTATGGTACATGTGGTAAAGTGACATTACGGATCAAAACCCTAATTTGATCTATGGTCATGTGTTTTAATTTTAAATATAATTATTGTGGTAATTATATTTAAAAGGATTTATGTTTATATAATGGATATATGAATAATAAGAATTTATTTTCTTATGTAAATTCGAATACTAAATATGTTATTGATTATATTTATATGTGAATGTACGAATGTATATTATGGATATTAGTTTTAAATATAATTAATGATATAATTATATTTAAAATAAAGGAATATGTAATTTGGATATTAAGAATTTATTTTGTTTAAGTAATTTAAATGTTAAATATAATAATTAATTATATTTGTATTTAAATGATTATGTGGATAATATGTGATTAAGGAAAATGATTAGACAACCCTAATTCATAATTTGGGAACCCTAATAACATCAAGAAACCCTAATTTCAAATTATAAAACCCTAATTACATTAAAAACCCTAATTTTGAATTATTATGTCCTAATTAAATATTTATTAATTCCTAAGTTAATTTTCTTAAACCCTAGAATTATTGGGCAAACCCTAAGAATTAAAACCTAAGGGTTAAACCCTAGAATCATGTGGGATGGACAAGTATGCCCTTAAAATTATTTATTAGATTACCAAAGTAGCCTTTTTGTATTTATTTTATTAAGTTAGTGTGAAAATCTTGCCATATCTCATGACTCATTACCTAAGAGATTCACCATGTGCTCTAAATCATCTCAAGTCATCAGATCATGATACCTTACACCATCAGATTCAATGAATCAGGGGATTAGGATTGCAAAGAAAGAAAAGAAAAGAAAACTTCATTATTTTCTCAAACCAAAGCCAAGAACTCTCTCTCTCTCTCTCTCTCCTAGACCCACGAAATTTTCTCCAAAACTAAGTCCTAAGATTAACCAAAAATGCCCCATAGCAAGCCAAGGTCAAAATCAAAAAGTGAAAATTAAAAATTTCTCAAGAAGGTATAAAACCCTAACCCTAAGCTAGATCTTGTATGCTTAGATAAATTTTATGTTTTTGTGTTTAAATATGTTGTATATTATGTTATTTAGTGATCTGGGTTGTTATATCATGAATCCATAACATCTAGATGCACGAAATTGAAGATTTAAGAAAACTGTTCAAAGTGTAAAAAATGGTCTGACAGTCAAATGTCAGACGCCGTAGATCTTTACCTATTAATGATTGGTTGTGTTTAAAGGTTCTTATATATAGTATGTTATGTGGTTAGTACACTGGAAGTAGAATCACAATCATAGCATGTCTAGATCGAAAGTTATTCAAGGTCAAAAGTCCTTGGCCGATCACAAACGCTGTTTCTGGAAAACCCAGAAAATTTTCTAAGTTAAAAACATGGTCTGACAGTCAAATGTCAAAGGCCATAGATCTTGATCTGTAAATGGTTTGATGTGTTTAAAGCTTTGTAGTTGTAGTATGCCAGTAGGTTAACAATCTAGAAGTGGAATCACGATCATAGCATGTCCAGATTTCAAGTTATTAATGCTCAAAGTAGCCTCCTCGACATTGATTGGGCTGTTCTTGGTGTTCTTCATGAACCGAAGAACACCTATAGCGACACTTTTTGTCGCTAAAAGCCTTTAGCGACGCTTTTTAATAAAAATTAATTATATTAATTAAATAAATAGAAAATAAATATTAGAAATTCATAAAATGGTTTTCAAAATTATTTTAAGTTATAAACATTAATTTTTAATATTTTGACATAAATTTCATTAAAAATTTAATTTATTTAATTATTAATGATAATTAATTTATTTAATAAGTATATTAAATAAATTAGATAAAAATGATTTTAATATTTCAAAAATCATTTAAAAATGATATTAATGTTTTAAAAAGTATTTTAAGTTATATATTAAATAACTTTTAATATTTTAATAAAAATTTCATTAATATTTAATGTTAATGATAATTAATTTATTTAATATTTATATTAAATAAATTATCTAAAAATGGTTTTAATGTTTTAAAAATCATTTAAAGGCAATAAAAATGTTTTAAAAATATTTTTAAGTTATATTTAATAACTTTAAATATTTGACATGAATTACATTAATATTTTAATATTAACGGTAATTATTTAGAAATGATTTTAATACTTTAAAAATCATTTAAAAGTGATAATAATGTTTTAAAAATGTTTTTAAGTTATAATAAATAACTTTTAATGTGTTGCCATGTAGTTCATTAATATTTTAAATTATTTAAATATTAATGATAATGAAATTATTTATTATTTAAATCATTATAAATGATAATAATGATTGAAAAATCATTATAAATGATTTTAATGTTAGGAAAAATGTTATAATTGATAATTAAATTATCTAATATAATATTTAAGTTCTTGAACAAATTTTCATTAAAAAGAAACTCGTTGATTATCGGATAATGCAATCGGGACACCGAAATAGTACCGAACTCAAATCAAATGGACATAATTTGACTTGATAACTGTTCGTAAATATTTTAATAACTGATATGAATATGTGACAATGTGTTTAAGCTGTGTAATGACTACAAATAAGCAGTGTTATGTGTTAAGTTGTATTATTCTAATTAAAAGAATAATTTTATTGATGATAGGACCCGGTATTAAAGTTTAAGCTATAACGCATAGCAGTAGTCAACGACAAAGGCAAGTATCCTAACCTTTACATTTACTTTATGCAATGGATCTGAGTAAGCAAGTATTTGAACTCTTTCTTTACTGTGCAAGTTTCTTAACTCACATTATATTGTGCAAGTACTTTATCCTTTTTCAATTACTTTATGAAATGGATTCACGCGTATGCAAATATCTGAACTCTACTGTTATTGTGCAAGTGTCCCCACTTGTACATAATCTCTGTTATTCATTATTCAACTGTTCTTACTTTATTGTATTTCCTTCAATTCGTTCATAGTTTATAAATATTTCAATACTGATTTCATATATGTCAAGTTTAAACTTGGTATCCTAGATTTGGATTATACAAGTGTCCCCACTTGTGTAAATTGTCCTGTTCATAGTACACGTGTCTCCATTTGTACTAATTGTTGTAATCATTATTAAATTTCGCTATGTATTCATGTTTTAAATATTGTCTGAGCTACTTGACTCAGCTAGACAAAATTTGAAAGGTATTGTTGGTCATTATTATTGTATGTAATGCAAGTATAGTCAAATTATTCTGTTATTAATGTAGTGCCTTCACTTACACAAGTCATTGAATATTATTGTTTATGATAACGTTGTCCAACTGAATTGTTTTAGTTAGGACTCTAGACTGAGTATGAACAACCCGTAATGGAGAAATATTTTATGTGCCCAAGGCGAACAGAGTGAACGCAAAAGTCGTTCAAGCAGAAGGATAGATAGTATTGATCAATATAGGGCACAATAGGGCTGATCACCCTCCGTGTCCGTAAGACCGGACGGTTTATGGATGAATTTCCATTTAAACCTTTTCAAAAATTTAAAATGAAAGTTCATTGTCTACTAACCACTCAGCATTCTTAGTCACTACGTTATTTCAAAACAAAATGTAAACTACTTGTTATGTTGTTAATGTCAATTTCAAAAGACTTCACAACAATTGAATCGTTGTAGAAGTAGTCCTCAAAGAAAATATTTACTTCTTCAATTTATGATTATTTATTGTTATTACTTACTGAGCAATCAAATGCTCATTCTTGCTTTGATATAAATATTTTCAGTTAAGCGTGTTCAACCAAGAAAGCTTTGGCAAGGACCGGGGAAAGAAAAGCTGAAGAATTAAGTCAAAAGGTGCTATGTGTAATAGATAAACTTTGTTATTGCAATATTATATTATGTATCATGTAAAGAATGTAATTAAAGATTGTCATACCTGGGGAATAGACAACTCTGATATAAATATTAAGTTTGTAATTATTATACAGCTCAAAGAAATGGTATCGTGATGCACCAAATACGGGTTTCAACTACCTGAATTTGGGGGCGTCACAACTTGGTATCAGAGCTATAGGTTAGAAACCTTAGGTGGGGGATTACCTTAGGCTATAACCTTAAGCTAGATAGAAACGTTGAAAAATGAATAACTCAAATAGAGTTTAAAGGAGATGAATTAAGGAAATTCATCGTAAAATGAAATAAAAACTAACTTATATGAAACTATTATTTGTTATGTGTATATACTATGTACTAATCAAGGTAATTTGTGTATAGATGTCAAGCAGAAAAGGATTAGAAGACTCTCATGTCGCCAATGAGGAGCAAATTGTTCCACCCAAGCCTATACTCAAGCCAATAGCAGGAGTAGAAGCTCATGATTTGGAAGGCATTTTAAGGAATGAACTAATGATAGATCTGAACAGTGATCAGGATGAATATCCGAAAATGGAACTAAATGAAGAAATGATTGAAAAACCCTATATGGTGGTAGATATATCTAAACAAGCATCGAAAGAAGTGCAAGTTCTGAAGGATCAAGTGTTTACTCTGGAAGAAGCGTTGAAAGTGGAAAGGCAATTGAACGAACAATTACAAAAGACATTAATTGAATTATTAAAGGAACGAAATAATATTAAAGTCAAATGCAGTGTATCGCATGGAATTTCGAATAAGAAGGGAAAAAGAAAATTAAACGATTGTGCTCCAGAAAATATTGGTAATAGCCAGGGAAGGGCAAAGAAGCATGTTAAGAATTATGGAAATTGTGGGAAAAGTCACTCGGGTGAGTGTCTGAAAGGAAAATTTGTGTGTTATAAGTGCGGGCAAGAGGGACACATCTCTCTTAACTGCCCTAATCCAAGAAAGAACAATAAGTGTTTCATTTGTGAATCCCTTGATCATCAAGTAAGGGATTGTCCAAAGAAAAGGTCAGGTGAAGGAAGTGGGAAGAAAAAGAATAAACGTCTACGCATAGGGTAAAATATAATGTATTGTATATGAATATGGGTGTAATGTGCTACTCTAAACTTTTGTATAAGTGATTTTAATGAATCCCGACTCTTGTTGTCATTAAGGGATAGTAAGTGATAATAGCAGTTTGTTGTGTAATGAAAAAGTACTTTGTACTGTTTAAATGAATATGAATATGAATGAAATGGTATGATTATGTGTTTGATAAGTTTTAAAGGATTAAGATAGTATGTTGTTTAATTGAAAATTTCTTAATTCAGTAAGCTGAATCGGATGATCCAGCAAGCCGAATTGGACAATTTAGCAAGCTGAATTTATGAATCCAGCAAGCTGAATTAGTCCGAGTTTAAAAGTTAGAATACTATATGGGTACGTTATCTTATGAAATTGCAAACGCAAGGAAACTTTAAATCGACATGGCGCAAGCAGACTGCAAGCAATGGATCAAGACGCGCAGCAGTTTCGGATTCATATTACGAAATCTCGGAAGAAGGGCCGATGGGGAAAGTGTTAATATTGGAAAGAACGACAGAACGTTAACTTATATTCAACTCCAATGAACAAGCCAACCGCAAAGATCTTCGGCATGACGGTTCAAGATACGGTAGCAGCCGGGGATGGAATTCCAAGTATTATTCAAATAAATTTTATTTTCTTATATATATAGTTTTCTTATAAATTTAATAAAGGAGGAATTTGAGTTCTATTAGGAATCAGATTCCATTTAATCAGAAAGACAAGCTTTATGTTGAATGTTTAAAGATCGCTTCGATCAGATCAGATCGGGATCTATTTGTGATATAAATGTGTGTGATATATACCCTCGTGGGTGTAGATTTTGTAACGGTGATTCCGGGGACGGAATCCTTATAAGGGAGGGTGAATGTAACAACCCAATATTTTGATATAATTTAAATACAAAATTTTACGTATAAATTTTTTTAATATAAATAAAATTATTTTTATTATATATTAAAGCAAGTGTGGGAATGCGTGCAAGGAAAGGAATTGTTGATTACTGTAAATTATATTCTTATAATAAATTAATTTTTGTAGTAAAAATATTTTATTATTTATTTTTCATAAAAATATGATTACTATATTATTTAAATGATAAATGTATATTTTAAGAAATGATTATTATTATTACAATGATTATTTCTTTATAATATAAATTTGTAAGATTAGTCAATTTATTTTAAATTGACTAAGTATGGTACATGTGGTAAAGTGACATTACGGATCAAAACCCTAATTTGATCTATGGTCATGTGTTTTAATTTTAAATATAATTATTGTGGTAATTATATTTAAAAGGATTTATGTTTATATAATGGATATATGAATAATAAGAATTTATTTTCTTATGTAAATTCGAATACTAAATATGTTATTGATTATATTTATATGTGAATGTATGAATGTATATTATGGATATTAGTTTTAAATATAATTAATGATATAATTATATTTAAAATAAAGGAATATGTAATTTGGATATTAAGAATTTATTTTGTTTAAGTAATTTAAATGCTAAATATAATAATTAATTATATTTGTATTTAAATGATTATGTGGATAATATGTGATTAAGGAAAATGATTAAAAAACCCTAATTCATAATTTGGGAACCCTAATAACATCAAAAAACCCTAATTTTTAAATTATAAAACCCTAATTACATTAAAAACCCTAATTTTGAATTATTATGTCCTAATTAAATATTTATTAATTCCTAAGTTAATTTTCTTAAACCCTAGAATTATTGGGCAAACCCTAAGAATTAAAACCTATAGGTTAAACCCTAGAATCATGTGGGATGGACAAGTATGCCCTTAAAATTATTTATTAGATTACCAAAGTAGCCTTTTTGTATTTATTTTATAAAGTTAGTGTGAAAATCTTGCCATATCGCATGACTCATCACCTAAGAGATTCACCATGTGCTCTAAATCATCTCAAGTCATCAGATCATGACACCTTGCACCATCAGATTAAATGAATCAAAGGATTAGGATTGCAAAGAAAGAAAATAAAAGAAAACTTCATTATTTTCTCAAACCAAAGCCAAGAACTCTCTCTCTCTCCTAGACCCACGAAATTTTCTCCAAAACTAAGTCCTAAGATTAACCAAAAATGCCCCATAGCAAGCCAAGGTCAGAATCAAAAAGTAAAAATCAAAAATTTCTCAAGAAGGTATAAAATCCTAACCCTAAGCTAGATCTTGTATGCTTAGATAAATTTTATGTTTTTGTATTTAAATATGTTCTATATTATGTTATTTAGTGATCTGGTTTGTTATATCATGAATCCATAACATCTAGATGCATGAAATTGAAGATTTAAGAAAACTGTTCAAAGTGTAAAAAATGGTCTGACAGTCAAATGTCAGACGCCGTAGATCTTTACCTGTTAATGATTGGTTATGTTTAAAGGTTCTTATATGTAGTATGTTATGTGGTTAGTACACTGGAAGTGGAATCACGATCATAGCATGTCTAGATCAAAAGTTATTCAAGGTCAAAAGTCCTTGGCCGATCACGAAAGTTGTTTCTAGAAAACTTAGAAAATTTTCTAAGTTAAAAACATGGTCTGACTGTCAAATGTCAGAGGCCATAGATCTTGATCTGTAAATGGTTTGATGTGTTTAAAGCTTTGTAGTTGTAGTATGTCAGTAGGTTAACAATCTAGAAGTGGAATCACGATCATAGCATGTCCAGATTCCACGTTATTAATGCTCAAAGTAGCCTCCTCGACATTGACTGGGCTGTTCTTGGTGTTCTTCATGAACCGAAGAACACCTATAGCGACACTTTTCGTCGCTAAAAGCCTTTAGCGACGGTTTTTAATAAAAATTAATTATATTAATTAAATAAATAGAAAATAAATATTAAAAATTCTTAAAATGGTTTTAAAAATTATTTTAAGTTATAAAAATTAATTTTTAATATTTTGACATAAATTTCATTAAAAATTTAATTTATTTAATTATTAATGATAATTAATTTATTTAATAAGTATATTAAATAAATTAGATAAAAATGATTTTAATATTTCAAAAATCATTTAAAAATGATATTAATGTTTTAAAAAGTATTTTAAGTTATATTAAATAACTTTTAATATTTTAATAAAAATTTCATTAATATTTAATGTTAATGATAATTAATTTATTTAATATTTATATTAAATAAATTATCTAAAAATGGTTTTAATGTTTTAAAAATCATTTAAAGGCAATAAAAATGTTTTAAAAATATTTTTAAGTTATATTTAATAACTTTAAATATTTGACATGAATTACATTAATATTTTAATGTTAACGGTAATTATTTAGAAATGATCTTAATACTTTAAAAATCATTTAAAAGCGATAATAATGTTTTAAAAATATTTTTATGTTATAATAAATAACTTTTAATGTGGTGCCATGTATTTAATTAATATTTTAAATTATTTGAATATTAATGATAATGAAATTATTTATTATTTAAATCATTATAAATGATAATAATGATTGAAAAATCATTATAAATGATTTTAATGTTAGGAAAAATGTTATAATTGATAATTAAATTATCTAATATAATATTTAAGTTCTTGAACAAAGTTTCATTAAAAAGAAACTCGTTGATTATCCGATAATGCAATCGGGACACCGAAATAGTACCGAACTCAAATCAAATGGACATAGTTTGACTTGATAACTGTTCGTAAATGTTTTAATAACTGATATGAATATGTGACAATGTGTTTAAGCTGTGTAATGACTGCAAATAAGCAGTGTTATGTGTTAAGTTGTATTATTCTAATTAAAAGAATAATTTTATTGATGATAGGACCCGGTATTAAAGTTTAAGCTATAACTCATAGCAGTAGTCAACGACAAAGGCAAGTATCCTAACCTTTACATTTACTTTATGCAATGGATCTTAGTAAGCAAGTAT
The DNA here is from genome assembly GCA_034770075.1 of Aralia elata. Lineage (NCBI taxonomy): Eukaryota > Viridiplantae > Streptophyta > Magnoliopsida > Apiales > Araliaceae > Aralia > Aralia elata. Next base: position 3,063,086 of record CM068381.1, on the reverse strand, counting down.
TTGAACTCTTTCTTTACTGTGCAAGTTTCTTAACTCACATTATATTGTGCAAGTACTTTATCCTTTTTTCAATTACTTTATGAAATGGATTCACGCGTATGCAAATATCTGAACTCTACTGTTATTATGCAAGTGTCCCCATTTGTACATAATCTCTGTTATTCATTATTCAGTTGTTCTTACTTTATTGTATTTCCTCAATTCGTTCATAGTTTATAAATATTTCAATACTGATTTCATATGTGTCAAGTTTAAACTTGGTATCCTAAGTTTGGATTATACAAGTGTCCCCACTTGTGTAAATTGTCCTGTTCATAGTACAAGTGTCTCCATTTGTACTAATTGTTGTAATCATTATTAAATTTCGCTATGTATTCATGTTTTAAATATTGTCTGAGCTACTTGACTCAGCTAGACAAAATTTAAAAGGTATTGTTGGTCATTATTATTGTATGTAATGCAAGTATAGTCAAATTATTCTGTTATTAGTGTAGTGCCCTTACTTACACAAGTCATTGAATATTATTGTTTATGATAACGTTGTCCAATTGAATTATTTTAGTTAGGACTCTAGACTTAGTATGAACAACCCGTTATGGCGAAATATTTTATGTGCCCAAGGCGAACAGAGTGAACGCAAAAGTCATTCAAGCAGAAGGATAGATAGTATTTATCAATATAGGGCACAATAGGGCTGATCACCCTCCGTGTCCGTAAGACCAGGCGGTTTATGGATGAATTTCCATTTAAACTTATTCAAAAATTTAAAATGAAAGTTCATGGTCCACTAACCACTCAGCATTCTTAGTCACTACGTTGTTTCAAAAAAAACGTAAACTACTTGTTATGTTGTTAATGTCAATTTCAAAAGACTTCGCAACAATTGAATCATTGTAGAAGTAGTCCTCAAAGAAAATATTTACTTCTTCAGTTTATGATTATTTATTGTTATTACTTGCTAAGCAATCAAATGCTCATTCTTGCTTTGATATAAATATTTTCAGTTAAGCGTGTTCAATCAATAAAGCTTTGGCAAGGACCAGGGAAAGAAAAGCTGAAGAATTAAGTCAAAAGGTGCTATGTGTAATAGATAAACTTTGTTATTGTAATATTATATTATGTATCATGTAAAGAATGTAATTAAAGGTTGCCATACCTGGGGAATAGACAACTTTGATATAAATATTAAGTTTGTAATTATTATACAGCTCAAAGAAATGGTATCGTGATGCACTAAATACGGGTTTCAAGTACCTGAATTTAGGGGCGTCACATAAGGGCTTTGTGATCTTGGAGAAGTCCTTTATAAACCGGCGGTAGAATCCAGCATGTCCAAGGAAATTGTGTACACCCTTCACTGAGTTTGGTGGCGGCAAACTTTCTATCGTTTCCAATTTTGCTTTGTCAACCTCCAACCCCTTGCCTGAAACTTTGTGTCCAAGAATGATCCCTTCTCATACCATGAAATGGCACTTCGCCCAGTTAAGCACTAAGTTTGTCTCCACACAATGTTTCAACACCATGATCAAGTTTTCCAAACAGCTGTCAAAAGAATCCCTAAAAATCGAGAAGTCATCCATGAAGGCCTCTACATTTTGTTCTACCATATCAGAAAAGATGGCCATCATACACCGTTGGAAAGTTATCGGTTCATTGCATAGCCCAAATAACATCCTTTTGAAAGCAAATGTACCATAGGGACAAGTGAATGTTGTCTTTTCTTGATCTTCAGGAGCAATGACTATCTGATTGTACCTTGAGTACCCATCTAGGAGGCAATAATATTCATGACCTGCCAATCTGTCTAGCATCTAATCAATAAATGGAATAGGAAAGTGATCTTTTCTTGTTGCTTTGTTGAGCCTTCGGTAATCCATACACATTCTTTATCCAGTGACATTTCTAGTAGGTATCAGCTCGTTATTCTCATTTGCTACCACGGTTATTCCCCCTTTCTTCGGTACGCATTAAACTGGACTAACCCAAGAGTTGTCGGAGATGTGGTATATAATTCATGCATCCAACCATTTCAAAATCTCATTCTTGATAACCTCTTTCCTGATTGGGTTGAGCCTCCTCTGCTGTTCCACTGTAGGTTTGATATCATCCTCCATCAGAATTTTATGCATGCAGAAAGAGGGGCTTATTCCCTTGATATCAACAATAGTCCATTCCCGAAGAACTCTAATTAGCTTACTTTCCTGAAATGTGGTTAGTGCAGATGCAATAATAATAGGTAACGTATCTAATTCACCTAAGAGGGTAATGGTTTGAGTTCCAGGGTAGGAGGTACCTCTAGGGATGACCTCAAACGATCTGAAGATTTGTTTGCATATTCTAAAGATTCAAAAGGGATCTTAAACTTGTTCACCCGTGGTACTGCATCCAATATCTGTAAATATTCAACCAACTCTGGATCGTCCATGTCAATATCCCCCATCAGCGTAGTTTCCAACGAGTCCTTGTTCATAGCCTTCAGAAACTCATCATTCACAGTCTGTTCAACCACATCCACCCAGCAGCATTCTTTTTCATCTGAAGGGAATTTCATTGCCTTAAATACGTTGAATGTGACCTCTTAGTCCTGGACCTGCATAGTCAGCTCTCCCTTCTGAACATCTATTAAAGTACTCCCAGTGGCTAGAAATGGCCTCCCAAGAATAATGGGAATATCTTTTGTAAGACCCCGAAAATTTTAATAAATAGAATTTAATCTTCTTCTTATTATTATTTTAAATAGAAATGTGTTAAATCGATAATGATAAAGTTACTAGTGAAATGTGACAATTGAGATGTCTAGTAATAACGCTAAATCACTATTCACGCGATCACTATTCACGTTAAAACGCTTTTACATTTTCTTCGATCTTTGAATTACGTCATAACGTTTATATAAGCTGGATACGAAAATTATACGGTATAAATATGAAAGTACTATTCATACGAATATACTATTCATTTATACAAAAAGTCAAACTACTATGTCGGGGAATATTCCTTCTGTCGGATATAAAAAGTGATAGAAATTGGCGGCAAAACTTTAACCGATAACTGTTGAAATACCCGGTGATAAAAAGAACAGTAAAATGCGTTATTCCACAGTAGCACACGGTGTCGCACAGTGTTTTATATTATTGATTCAATAATTGATAAAGTAGCAATTGCACAGTATCTTGATTCAATAATTGTTACAGTAGCATCTGCATAATATTTTTATTATTTGTCACGACACTGTAACTCATATTATTTGATAGGATATTTTAGCATTATTGACAATGTCTAAAAATTCTGTCAAGGAAAGGGGTTATTTAATTGCGCGCCATTTTTATGGAAGGCCCCCTCTTCCTGGGAATAATCTGGTTGTCAGTATTGCGAGTATATGTTATCTATGATATTAATACATTTAACACAATAATACAGAAAAATGGATTTATTGTGATGATGGAGTTATTTTTATAATGGTTTTATCTTTTTGATAATGGAATTATCTTTTGATAATGGAAGAAAAAATGGATGGATGATATAAATGGAAGAAAAAATGGATGGATGATATAAATGGAAGAAAAAATGGATGGATGATATAAATGGAAGAAAAAATGGATGGATGATATAAATGGAAGAAAAAATGGATGGATGATATTAAAAGAATATGCCAAGGGTATAAGCGTAATAAACCAAGAAAAGTTGGGGAAAAGACCAAAATGCCCTCACCTTGATTTTCCTATAAATAGGAAGAGTTTGCTTAAGAAATTTTCACACCTTCATTGCCTATACTTCCTCTCTCTCTAAATTTCCCAAGTTCTCTTAGTGTGCTAGGCTATTGTGAGTATTTGTGAGAATATTAGTATTATCCGAAGTTAGTAAACTTCATAGAAAGCAACATCCAGTATTTTATTAACGAAGGTAGGGAATATCATTTCTTTCATTCTCATATATAATATCATTTGCTTTCATGTTCGTAAGTGATACTATACTCATAAAGGTTGTTATTCATTTTGTATTAATTTGTGGGGATAACCTGTCTGTGCGGTATGACGCATGCCTGGTGAATATCCTTCTGTATTCATTCCTTATTACTCTGTGGGAATAACCTGTATGTACGAGTGTCGTACCTGGTGAATAACCCTTTGTATTCATTCCTTATTAATCTGTGGGTATAACCTGTCCGTGCGGATTGACGCATGCCTGGTGAATAACCCTTTGCATTCATTACTTATTAATCTGTTGTGGAAATAATCTGTCTACGCGAATTATCGCATGACGGGTGAAAATCTATTTGCAGTTTCATATATTCTGTTATACTCGTATAACTTATCATTTCTTTTGTACTCTTTAAGGGATATCTTTTTCTTTCACATTTCTCCATTTATGATAAGAAATCTTTGTTTGTTTCCAAAACCTTATTTTTAAATGGAGAAAATCCCTGAAAATTAGTAGAATATCCTTAATAGTTTGCGCTTCATCTAATATCTTTTCACTTGAATCTTTCTATTTCATTTTATACATTATAGTTGAAGCATGAAATAATTTCTTGAATATCATTCTTGAATTTGACTCCACAATTTGGTCATCGTGTTGGCAATTTGGTCAATCTTTGATACTGATTAAATTATAAAGCTTTTCTTATCCTTAATCTCACTGTATCATTGTCATCATCCTCATCCTCATACTTAAATTGTGGTGATAGTTCTCTTTGGCCCGTAATGCAAAGATGAACTGGCGTGACATGATTTTGACCAAACTGTGTATTGGTATAATCATGACTTTTGGTGTTACAAACAAAGGCGTATGGTGAAAGTCATCTTTGGCCCGTAGTGCAAAGATGAACTGACATTTGGCATGATCATGACCGGTGATGTTACAAATAAATATCTTTGGCACGTAGTGCAAAGAGAGGCTGTTGAATAATAAATTGTTGATTTGGTTGTTCGTAAACAGGAATTGTTGATTGGTGTTACAGGGATAAAATATTGGTGGTGATCCTTTAACTTATAGAAGATGGTAGATATTATAATCTATTTGACTCTTCTAATGGATTGTTCGTTCCGCTGCAGTTGTTGTTGTTAAATAAATATAATATCTTTAAATCTCTAATTTATTATTGTTGAAGACTAAAGATAATTTTATTTTCATTATCTTAGTCATGATATTTCTTACTGGGCTATTTGAGCTCACCCTTTTCAGTTTTGTCCCATTGTTCTTCTCAGGAAAGGAAAATGTAGTTGGGACTAGCCGGGGAGTGGAGTAATGGTCCGAGTTATTGGTTGTCCTCATCAAGTTATAGCATAGTTTAATAATAATTGTACTGGAGACTTAAAACGTGTGTTGCCGTCTTTTTACGGCATTGTAATAATTTGGGTTTGGATACTGTGGTACCATACGGTACGATATTTGTTTGGAAAGTCACAGTATATATGTGGTCGTATTTTGCACGACAAATATTAGTTGTATATGGGAAAATTCGTATTTGTATTTGTATTTTTGTAGAATGTTATTGGCGACTCAAAATGGGTTGTGTGGACCTATTTTGGGGGCGTCACATCTTTGTCCTCCTTATAATCTAAGATGATAAAGTTAGCTGGGAATATGAACTTGCCCACCTTCACTAGAATGTCCTCCACAATTCCCTTAGGATATGTGACTGACCGATCTACAAGCTGTAGAGATATGTTTGTGGGTTTTGGTGCAGGTAGTCCCAACTGAGTGTACACTGATAAGGGCATCAGATTGATGCTTGCACCCAAATCACACAAACACTTGTTGAATGACAAACTACCAATAGTGCAAAATATGGTAAAACTGCCAAGATCCTTCAACTTGGGAGGTAGCTTTCTTTGTAGCACTACACTGTACTCCTTAGTCAAGGCTAATGTCTCAAAATTTGGCAAATTATTTGTCTAATTTTTGCTTTTTAAGTCTTTGTGGATAAGGAACTGGTGGGAACATTCTTGATGTAGGAGCAACATGGGTTTTCTTAGTGGTTTCTCTCTATTCTGGCTCAGGTTCCACATTGCATTCCTTTTCATTAGAAATTTCTGCAGAATTCAAGTCTAGGGAAGGGCGCAGCTGCATTGCCTCCCTTTATATTTCACGCGCAGCTGTGCCTGCTTGCAGGGTTTGTTTGCCACTTCTGAGTGTTACTGCTTGATGTTGTTCCTTCCCTTCTCTCCTTGGGTTAACTTCTGTGTTACTAGGAAGAGATCGTTGAGGTCTATTTGACAGCATGTTAGCCTTTTGTCCCACTTGATTCTCCAAATTTTTGATGGTCGCCGCTTGGCTTTTTAGCATCACATCATTGTTGGCCATATATTTTGCCAAAATCTCTTCTAAGTCTGGCTTTCTTTCCGGTTATGAATTTTGTGCTGCATGTTGTTGTTGTTTATTTTGGAACCCCGGGGGATAGTGTGGTCATGGAGCTTGTTGATGGTTTTGGTTGTTGCTCCATGAGAAGTTGGGGTGGTTTCTAACTCTAGAATTGTAGGTGTTCTGGTACGGATTTGGCGGTCTCTGGTAGCTACTCACAAACTGAACTGCTTTAAGATTGATGGCACATTGGTCAGTAGGATGTGCACCCGCACATAGTTCACAAACAAAAGCTACTTGCTGAGTTTTAACCTCTGTAATAGCATCAATCTTCTTAGACATAGCTGATAACTGAGTTGCTAGTGTTGTGACTGTATCTACTTCTAATACTCCGGCTACTTTTTGTTGATTCATCCTAGAAGTTGGCCATTGATAGTTATTTGCGGCCAGGGTTTCTAGTAGATTATATGCATCTTCATAATTCTTCGCCACAAATGCCTCTCCAGAAGCTGCATCAATGGTAGTCCGCGTGTGGCTACCTAACCCATTGTAAATGTATTTAATTGCATCTATTGGGGTAAACCATGATGTGGGCATTTCCTTAATAACTCTTTATACCTTTCCCATGCCTCATACAACGATTCCCCATATTGTTGCTCAAATGTAGAGATGTCATTCCTCAATTTAGCAGTCTTAGCTGGTGGAAAGAATTTGGCTAAGAACTTTTGTGCTAAGTCATTCCAAGTAGTAATGGAACCCGGTGGTAATGAGTGAAACCAACCTTTTGCTTTATCCCTCAAGGTAAATGGAAAAAGTCTAAGTCTCACTACATCATCCGATACCCTATTAAACTTGAATGTATTGTAAATATCTAGAAAACTAACCGAGTGCTCACTCGGGTCATCATTAGCCATTCCCCCAAACTGTACCGTATTCTGAATCATTTGTATTGTCCCCAGTTTGATTTCGAAGGAAGTAGCTGCTATGGCTAGCCTCATGATACTTGATTGTAGTTTATTTATTCTTGGCGTAGCATAATCTCTTAATGCTTTTTGCTTCTCTGCCGCCATGACTACCGGTGTTTCAATTTCCTGTTGAATGTCTGTGATCCCCTTACTTCATCGTTGATCCCTTCTATTAATGTTGTCCTTGTAAGGCAGCAAATCAGGCTTCTTAGATTGAGTTTGCATACACTAATCAAGAGTACCTGAAACAAAGAAAAATATATAAAAAGAAATAAGATAAGAAAGATTATAAAACTAAGACCAATCTAATTTTAACTGATGATGAAAGTAATAAAAACAATTTATATTCCCCGGTAACGGTGCCAAAAACTTGTTGGGCAGTGTGTATATATGATAAATCAATACATGCACGTAAGTGCACGTGGTCTCCAAGTAATATAATGAAAGTAAAGTATCGTTCCCACAGAGAATATAATTACAATTGAATCTAATAAGCACCACTTTTATAACTAGTTCGGTCTCTTTAAACAGATGAATAAAATTATGAATTGACTAAAATCACTAAGAAACAGATTAAACTAATTATCAAACGATTAATTCAAATAATAAAAATATGAGATTATAATTTCACTTATTGCTGCACTTAGATTACTACACTTCCTGTTAATTCCAATTGAGTACTACGGATTGTTAGTCAAGAACACGAATGCAAAATATGACCATCTCTCGATGTACCATACCCATATCACACTAAATCCATAAATGATAGAATGAATGTGAACACCCTAATTGACTAACGCACTATATATCTATGTGAATTACAATTAAAGAGGGTTGAAGTTTAAGTTCTCAATAGACCACATGCAGTGCTTTGGTATATCTCTATCCTAGGCATGAATCATAAATTCCATCGCTATGTAGAAGTCATAAATACATGCTAACATGATCGGATCTAAACCTATAGTTCGTCTCTCAATTTCATATAGGTTATCATGGTAGTTGGTGATCAAGCAATTAATCATTTAGCACAAATCACATTAGATAATCCAAACATATTCAATTAGAATAAACAAAGAAGCAAATAACTTCAGTTATGCAATAAGATCCATTATAATCCCAAAATTAGGTTTAGTTCAAATTGAAATAAAAGCATCCAAATAACAATCCATAATTACAAATTTATAGAGTTTAGAAGTAGAAACAAGAATAGAGAAAACTATGCAAAAAGCTTTGACATTCCTTCTCCTTCTTCTCCCAAATCTGAATTTCTGATATCAAGTGTCTTCCGTTGTTCCCTATTACATTCTTCTTTAGATTGCTATATGGTCATATCTCAGCCTCTTTTTAAAAAAAAAATCCTACACACGCTGCCTTAATCAGTCTCACTCAACCTATCCAACTCAGACCCGAAAACTGCAAATGAAACATAAGCCCAACTCATGCATGCATTTTAGCACCAACCGCGCTGAAATTGTACTAACCGAGTGCTGGTTACGCTGAACTTCTAATTAATTATAAAAATGCCATTTCCTGCTGGAATTTCCTGTTTTGCCCCTCCATTGCTACATTATGCAAAATAAACATAAACTGAATATAAATGAACTAGAAATACTCTTAAACAACCAATAATTAAAGTAAAAGACAACCGATTCGAAAGTATAAAACTCACTCATCAATGTATTCAACTAAAGTTGAGCATGTGGACTTACACTTGATTAGCAATAATGTGTAATTAAAGGTCATTGTAGTCAATTTGATGTGAAAGAAATTAATTAAGCCTAACTTGAGAGAAGATTTTTTGTTCAAAATAAAAAGCTAAAAGAGTTTTGAGAAAGTAAACTTGTGAACCTAGCTAGAATTAGAACTATTAAAATTTTGAGTTTGTGTGTTATATATAAGGTTATGATACCCTAGTATGCTAGAAAGAAAACTATGCATTGAAAAGCTTAATCCTAAACCTGAATAAGAGTAGCGCGGTCATTCCACTCCCAAGCTTAAATGCAGCGCGGCCGCGCCGCGCTGTAGAATTATAAAAATATTTTGTTTGTTAACTAAAGCTTGATGCAAGTATAATTTAGTCTCTAACACTGTAATACATGAAGCACATAGAGTATAGCCTGACTAGATTAGAACTAACTAAGTCAAGCAAAGATTATTAAGAGATTTGCAAAGCAAATGAAACAAACTTTTAAAAGCAAGATAGAGATAATGTAAACTATGAATTTGAACTAAGTTTGCATTGAATGTATGACTAATGTGTGCATATGCCTGAACATAAATTGTGTAGGATACGTGAAGTAAAGTTAAGCTAGAACTATAATCGTACCCTACGAACAAGGCAAGTATCTTGGACTTGTTACCTTTAAGCAAGTATCCTAACTTGTTTCATGTAAACAAGTATAATGAAGTTTTAATCAGTTATATGTTAAAAGGATATCAATATTTTGATATAAAAATGCCATGATGCGTACTCATTAAATTTCATTATACATGTATAGTTTAAAAGTAGTCTAAGCCATTTGTTCCGGCTATACAAAGTTTATAGTATTTCATTGCTTTTATATTAAGTCTTTGAAATATTATTGAGTAGATAGAGTTGTTCAATCATATTGTTTTGATTTAAACTCCAGATTGAGAATGAACATCCCTGAATTGGAAAAATTTTACATTGCGCCAAAAAGGTGGTGAAATTGAACGCAAATGTCGTTCCCCTAAATAGTATTGATCAATACAGGGCATAACGGGCTGATCACCCACCGTGCCCGTAAGCTAGACGGTTTATAGATGAATTTCTATTCAAACCTTTTTAAAAAAATGAAAAAGAAAAGTTCATGGTCTTTCGACCACTCAGTATGTAAAAGTCAGTATGTTGTTTCGAAAATGCAAACAAAACATGTTTTAAATTCTTGACAGTTTTGTTCCAATGTTGAAGCATATCTCAAAGAAAACATTTATTTCTTCTATAAGTTATTTTTAACTGCTATTACTTGCTGAGCAATTGAATGCTCATTTTTGCTTTGAATATAAATGTTTCAGCTAAGCAGGATCGAGTAGAAGGGTCCAGAAAGGACAAAGGCAAGGGCAAGCTCAATGAATAAATAGATAGTATATTGTAATAAATAGGCTTTTGTGTTGTAATTATAGTAACTATCATATAATAAAGAATTTAAAGGTCTTCGTACCTGGGATAGATAACTCTAGTGTAATAACTTTAGTTATTTAATAATTTTATATGTTTGAATGATTATATCGTGGAGCACCGAATACGGGTTTGAAGTACCTAGATTCGGGGGCGTTACAAGTTAGTATCAGAGCTGTAGGTTAGAAACCTTAGGTTAGGAAACCTTAGGCAAACTAGACAGTTAGAAAATAAATAACTCAAATAGAGTTTGAAAGAGATGGATGGAGGACATTCATCGTAAAATGAAATAAAAATAACTTAAATGAAACTGTTATTTGTTATGTGTATATATAACTTATATTATGTACTAATCGAGTTATTCAACTGTGTGTAGATGTCAGGAGTTCCAGATGTTCAAGTTGAGGTTGGAGAGTTGGTCGTTCCACAACCGATAGAGCCACAGCCAGCACAGGAACCAGTACAGGTGGTGGTGATAGATTCTGATTCTGACTCGGATGATGACCCCAAAGAGGAACTTTTCGTAGAAGAGCTTGAGGAAAATTTAGCAAGAATTACAACTACTGAGGTTCTTAATCATGAGATGGAGGAGACAATAGTACAGTTAGGAGCATTAGTTCATCAGTTGATGGGCAGGGATCTGGAGTTGAGTGATAGGCTTCAGACAGCTGAGAACCGAGCCCAATACTTTGAGGCCAAGGTTCAAAAAATTCAGGTGGAATATTATGCGTTGAATAATTTAAGGGATGTAGAAATTCAAGAGTAGCAGTAAACTGAGGAGTACGCTCATAAACTTGAGAATGGACTACAAGGAGTTAAAAGAAAAATGGATCAAATGAAGCATGTTTATACCACTTCGATAGAGAACATTCAAGATAAAGTATGGGCTTATCCAAATGAGATGGGCCAGCTCTGTCACTTTATCTCCCATGCTCGAGTGATTGCTATTATAGAAGAGGAACGTGTCAGTACCAGTACTGTTGGACGAGGGTAGGATGGGAATGTGTTTATGTGAAACAATGTGGAAATGTTGTAAATATGTGTACATGTTTGCATATATGTTGTAAATATCTGGAAGTGTAAGTATGAACTGAAAATCCCAACTTTTGTTAGCAGTAATAGGATATATTTTGAGAATCCTAACTCGTTAGTAGTTAAGGATTAAAGAATGAGAAATCTTTTGATGTAAAGATAGAAAGAATATAGCCAGTGAAATGTTATATGTAAGAGAATAGCTAGAGGAGCTATTGTAAAAGAAAGAAATGAGCAAGACCAATGTAAAAAGAAGCATGTTTAATATAATATAATATTGAATATGTTTATTATGAATGTTGTTGTTTTACATTATATGAAAATATTAAAGCAAAGAATGGTTTAATAATAATAAATTTTATTAAACAGAAAATGCCGCCAAGGGGCAGAGGTCATGGTAGACCAATGAATAGAAACAGGGATAAAGATTCCCACAACGAGAATGAAAATAGAAATGAGGGTCAAGAGAACCCGATGCAGTAATTTGTAGACTTGTTGATGGGAGCTTTTCAAAATAGGAATCCCCCTCAACCTAATGCAAATGTAGAACCATCAGCTGTTCATGTTGCTAGTTTGAAAGACTTCAAAAGTGTGGGATCTCTAGATTTTAGAGGAACCACCGAGTCTATAGAGGCTCAGTCCTGGATTAAAGGGATAGAGAAAGCCTTTAAGATAGCGAAGGTGAGCGATGAGCAGAAAACCCATTTCACCGCCTATATGTTAAAGGGAGAATCAAATTTTTAGTGGGAAACAAATAAGACTAGAGCCGTAGAGGGAGTAATCAGTTGGGAAAGGTTCAAGGACATCTTCTTCGAGAATTATTTTCCTCTTAGCTCACAAAGTCGAATGGAAATAAAATTTCTAACTGAAACAAGGAGATATGACTGTACCGCAGTACAACCAGGTTTAATGAGTTGGCACGATTTGCTCCACAATAGGTGGATACTGAAGAAAGAAAAGCTAGAAGATTTGAGCAAGGCCTAAAACCTTGGCTCTATAACAAACTATCAGTACTACAGATTGGGTCATTTGGCACGATTCTTAAGAAAGCAATAATAGCTGAAGGAGTGAGTAAGGTACTGAGCCTCCACAATAAGGAAAGAGAGAATAAGGGAAATATTAAAGGGTCAGTCAAACCAGAAGTAGGTAGTGGAAGCGAAAGTAGTAAGAAAAGGAAGTGGAATAATTTTGGAAATATTGCAAACAATCAGGGAGATTAGAAAAAAAAAATTGAAGCCTGCAAGAACTGTGGAAAGAATCACACTTGGGTGTGTCCGAAGGGAAAAATGGTATACTACAAGTATGGGCAGGAGGGACATATCTCTCATAACTACCCCAATCCAAGAAAGAATTCTGGATGTTTTGTTTGTGGGCCAGTAGATCACTTGGCTAGAAACTGTCCAAAGAAGGGAACAGATGGGAGAAACAGTGGCAAGGAAATAGCAGCGGGAAAGTGACTACAACAGGATCAGCTCCGCCGAATAGACCAACCGCCAGAACTTTTAATATGATGGTATAAGATGCAGTTGCTTCAAATGATGTAGTTCCAGGTATTGTTTCAATAAATAATATAAATGTTTATGTGTTGTTTGATTCAGGAGCAACCTGTTCTTTTGTATCATATGAATTTGATAAACAGTTAAATAGACCTTTAGCAATTTAGAAACCCCCATAAATATAGAAGTCGCTAATAAAGAAGTAATTCTTGTAGAACATGTCTATAGGAATTGTCGGGTCAAAATAAGGGAGCGTGAGTTGAGCATTGACTTAATTACCATTCAGTTGGGGGAGTTCGACATAATTTTGGGGTAGACTGATTATTCAACCATGGGACAATAATAGATAATCAAAAGAAGTTAATGAGCCTTAACCTGCAAAGCAGCCAAAAGTAGTATTTTACAGTAGTAAATCACTGAGGCAGTCTCGTTGATTAACAATGATGCAAGCAAAGAAGTTGTTACAAAAAGGTTGTGTAGGATATCTAGTATACGTGATGGATACCCAACAAGTTAGAGCGGATATGAATCAGATTACAGTAGTGAATGAGTTCGCGGCTGTTTTCTTGAATGATCTACCAGGTCTGCCACCAGACATAGAAATTGAATTTGTTATTGATGTAGTGCCCAGTACAGTATCAGTTTCAAAAGCACCATATAGAATGGCCTCAGTGGAAATGAAAGAATTAATGATACAACTGCAAGAATTGCTAGACAAGAAGTATATTCGACCAAGTACATCTCCAAGGGGAGCGCAAGTGTTATTCATGAAAAAGAAAGATGGGTCATTGAGACTTTGTATCGACTACAGAGAGTTGAAAAAAGTAACAATTAAGAATAAGTATCCATTGCCCAGGATCGATGATCTCTTTGATCAATTGAAAGGGGAAAGATACTTTTCCAAGATAGACTTGAGAAGCGGTCATCACCAACTGAAAGTAAGAGAAGAAAATATTCCGAAGACAGCATTCAGAACTCGTTATAGTCATTACGAGTTTCTAGTGATGTCATTTGGTTTAACAAATGCGCCAGCCGCATTTATAGATATGATGAACAGGGTGTTTAAGCAGTATTTGGATAAGTTTGTGGTAGTGTTCATAGATGATATCCTGGTCTATTCTAAGACGTAGGAAGATCATGCAAAACATTTGAGAATAGTGTTGGAAACACTAAATAGAGAGAAGTTATAAAATTCACTAAGTGTGAATTCTATTTAGAAAGAGTTCAATTTTTCGGACACGTGATCGACAAAATAGTATATTCGTGGATCCAGTAATTGTAGAAGCAGTAATGAGTTACGAACAGCCGAAGATGTCGACCGAAGTGTGTAGTTTCCTAGGGTTAACGGGTTACTATCAGAGATTTAAGCTAGAAATTCTTATAGGATTTCCTAAGTGATTTCAAGAGGCCATCATGGAGAAAGAGTCCATAGAGACACTACGGGATTAGGTCTCTAGGAAATCACTTAGGAAATCCTATAAGAATTTCTAGCTTAAGCTTTTAATTGAAAGGCAATTTTATTTTGCGGGAAAAATCTTTTAAAAACGTTTCATGGGCTTAACATTATAATTTGTTGAGAACTTATATCAAATTAGAAACTAAATCAGCTGAGCATATTTTTAGTTATGATTTCTAAAGATTTATCAAAATCAAGATCTTTCCTAAAAAGTTGGCTTAGATGATTTTCTGTGATTAAATTATTTTTTATCTCAAATCAGTTGAAATCTTATCCCTAAATTCAAGATGTTTGTTTTCAAAATTCAAAATCCTTCCTTATCAGTTTGAAATTTATTTCCATTGGGATTGCTAATTTTCAACAATCTATTTTTCCCTTCCAACATATTTCTCTTTATGCTGTTGGAATTCATCTATATATATTCTTCACGACTAAAATTTCAGGGGAAACGAACAAAAGAAAAATAAGACAATGCTTTCACAAAAAAGTTTTCTAGCAATTTATTCCTGCCTTGCTCTTAAATTCTTATTGTTGGAAATTCATAGTTATATCTTGTAATCATATTCCTTCTTGTTAAAAACTTATACACAAGCTTAGATTAGTTTGTGTTTGATCCAATGGTGGATAGGTCTGTACAAAGGAAGCTTTAAAGTTGCAATAGTGCAAACAGTTGCAGTGGTGCAAGTAGTTATAGTTGTGCAAAGGGGGTAATGGTGTCCAACAGTGTTCAGAGCTTATTTATACACGGAGTCTTGTAATTAATTGAGTAATTTGTTAATAAAAGAGTCTCCAATACTAGTTGGTATTGGATATGGATTAGGCCACTAGAATAGAGGTTAATTAGGGGTCGAACCATGTAATAATCTTGGTGTGTTTGTGGTTTGTTGATTATCTTGTGTTTGTGATTTGTTGATTATCTTGTTTATCTTGCTTAATTTTGCATTAGAACACTATCCATACATCTGCATGCACTGCACGGTTAAATCCGAAGTAATATAAAGAAGGTTCTGCTTAATAGTTTAATATAGACATCAAAGCAGACAGGACCTACCTATCTGGGTCTTAGTAACATTTTAATACAGACTCCAAAGCAAACAGGTCCTACCTATCTAGATTACTTATGTAGCAGAAAAATTTAAATTGGTTATTGTTAATCAATTTAATCACATACACCTATTCAACCCCCTCCCCCTTCTAGGTGTGCACACATGGAATTTTATTTAGTATCAGGGCTTAGCTCTACTAATGTTTGTCTTTGCAGGCCGTAGGGTAAGATCCTATGGCAAACCAATTTAATTTCCAAGATGGGCATTCCACTAGTAGGCCACTATTGCTACTCGAAAAAGTTTAGGATGAAAATCTACCTCAAAAGGGATCCATGGGAATGACCCGTTGTTCCAAGGCATGATGATAGCAGGCCAAAAACATTGATGGAGATGGACGATAATGAATCATACATGGTGTTTTATGACTCGAAAGCTATGAATACCCTGCTGAGCAGAATGGTCCAAGCCGAAATTGATAAAGTATCATCGTGCAACATAGCAAAAGAAATGTGGGACACAATCTTGATTAGCCATTAAGGTACTTCCAAAGTCAAAGAGGTTAAATTGAGTATGCTAATGTAAGACTACGAGCCGTTCAAATTCGAGAAAGATGAAGCAATTAAAGAAGCTCAAGCAAGGTTCCTCACATTAATGAACTCACTCAGTATGTTAGGAAGAAAAATTGATCAAAAAAAATTAATATAGAGCTGCTGAGAATCATGCCAAAAAGATTTGCTCTAAAAGTTACTGTGACGCCCCCAAATTCGAGTACTTGAAACCCGTATTTGGTGTATCACGATATCATTTCTTTGAGCAGTTTAATATATTGCAAACTTAATATTTATATCAGAGTTGTCTATTCCCCATGTATAGTAACCTTTAATTACATTCCTTACATGTTATATAATATATATGATCACAAAAAAAAACTAATTATTACAGATAACATCTTAAAACCTATTCCTTGAACTTTCCTTTGCCTTTGTCTTTGCCAGAGCCTTCTGAACATTCACGCCTAGCTGAAAACATTTATGTCGAAGCAAGAATGAGCATTCAATTGCTTAGCAAGTAATAACAATTATAATAATACGCTGAAGAAGTAAATGTTTTCTTTAAGGACTACTTCTACCACGAATCAATAGTGGTGAAGTCATTTGAAACCATTCTTAACAACATATCAAATTATTTTAAGATTTTTTTTAAACCAACAGAATGACTTTTGAATACTGAGTGGTCAAAAGACCATGAACTGTCATTTTTCATTTTCGAAAAGGTTTAAACAGAAATTTATCTGTAAACCGTCTGGTCTTACGGATATGGATGATGATCAGTTCCGTTGTGCCCTGTATTGATCAATACTATATAATACATCACCGCCATTGGCGCATATAAACTACATCACCGCTATTAGCGCATAAAAAAATTTCTCATTTAGGGTTGTTTATACTCAGTCTGGAGTCCTAACTAAAACAATTTAGTTGGACAACGCTATCATAACCAATAATGTTCAACAATGCTTTTTAAATTAGGTCTAGCTGGTCAAATAACTTAGACAATCTTTAAACTAGGTATACATACCGAAATTTAATAGTATGTATCAGAACTTGTCAACGAATTTCGAATTCAAGGGTAATTGATAATGTACAATAGTTCATACAAGTGGGGACACTTGCATCACCAAATGTAGAATACCAATTTTCGATATGAGTCATAGCAATTCAGTAATAAGATACTTTTAATACTGAACAATCGAAGGAAATTTGAATTTATAATAATTATAACAATTTGTACAAGTGAGGACACTTGCATAAAGAACAGAATAATTTTGATTATAAACGCATCACATGAAACAATATCGAGATGCTTGATATCAATAGATAGCTTGAATAAAGTTTAAGAATACTTGCATAACATATGGATCCATTGCATAAAGTAAATGCAAGGGTTACGATAATTACATAAACGAATAACGAAGATCATTATGGATATGAATAATTAACAATAATTATTCACGAGCATACTTTGAAATTGATAACTCATGTTGTGTTAGAAAGTAGCAATAAATGTAAGAAGTTTAGGGTTAGGAATTTGCAACATATAAAGATTCATAGCAATAATCAGGAATTTGCATAACAGATACCTGTTTGCACGAAATAAAAGTAGTGCATAAGGTTTAAATACTTGCACAGTAAAGAAAGAGTTCAGATACTTGCACAACATACGAATCCAGTTCATAATGTAAATGAAAGGATAGAATAGTTGCTCAATAATAGATTGAGTTAAAAGCTTGCATAAACCGGAATTCATTTCATAAAGTAAATGAAGAGGATAGGATACTTGCACATTATGTACCTATTGCACGAATTAAAAATATTGCATAAGGTTTAGATACTTGCCTTGGTCGTTGTCTACTGCTACACAGTTTAGTTTAAACTTTTACACGTAGACCTATTAATAATAGGATTATTCTTTTGATTAGAATAATACACCTCAACACATAACACTACTATCGCAGTCATTATAAAACTTAAACGCATTGTCACATATTCATTTCAGTCATCGGGACACATAAGAACGTATATCTAGTCAAACTATGTCGATTTGGTTTGAGTTAAGAATCGTTTCGGCATCCTGATTGCATTATCGAATAATTAATGACTTTATTACCAATAAAACTTTTTTTTTCTAGAACTTAAATATTATATTAGATAATTTAATTATCATTTATAACATTTTTCCGAACATTAAAATCATTTATAAGATTTAATTAATAAATAATTTCATTATTATTAATATTAAAATATTAATGAAATCTTTTTCAAAATATTAAAAGTTATGTAACATTTTTCAAACTTTAATATCACTTTTAAATGATTTTTAAAGTATTAAAATCATTTTTAAATGATTACTATTAATATTAAAATATTAATGTAATTCATGTATTTAAAACAATTATTTCACCTTTAAATAAATTTTTTTTAAAACATTAAAATCATTTTTAAATAATTTATTTAATTCAATTATTAAATAAATTTATTATCATTAATATTAAAATATTAATGAAATTCTTATCAAAATATTAAAAGTTATTTATTATAACTTAAAATACTTTTTTTTTAAATTATACATTACAGGTCTTATCTAGACAGTTAAGACTGTCTGCTTTACAACAAATTTCATTTTGATTATCTATCCGGACAGTTAAGACTGTCTGCTTTAGGCCAAGTTCTTCTTCAGTTAATATCCAGACAGTATAACCCGTCTGTTTCAGGTGTCTGCTTTAGACAAAAAAATTTCGTTCCCAATCAGACAGGTCAATCCGTCCATTTTCAGATGTCCATATTAGAACAAAACTTACTGCATGCAGCCTTATTATCTGGGCAGTTTTGTTTTTGTGGTACCTATTTTGCAACTTCGTAACTTGCTCATTTCTTCTCGAAATAAGTTCATTCTTGAGCCTACGACTTCCTTATACTAAAAACTACAAAACCCATAGAAAATACCCCATTTCCATAAGCTTTAACTACCTGAAAAACTGACTCTAAAGTCAGTTTACCAACTGATTTTTCAACTTTTAACTAGTTTTATAAAAAAAAATCGCCATGACTTCGTTACTTAAGCTTTTTCCTCCATTCCAATTGGGTGATGTTCATAACTCATAAGAGTATAACATAACACCTTGCAACCAAAATTTTCAGATTCAGAACATCACAACAAAAAGTCCCAAATCAATCCATTAACAGCCCACTAATTTAAATTTCATCCTTTTCGCATAGGTTTTGATTTTTAATCATTTTGTTAACTAAACATGCATGCTCAAGGTGATTTAACAAGGTTTATTCCTTCATATCCACCTTATAACTTCAAGATCCACCATGATATTTACTTATCAACAACCACCAACAACTAATCAACACCAACGAAATAAAATCCAAGAGATGGAAAAAAAAAATTAGCGTTCTTACCTTTTGTTATTCTTGTTCTTCTTCTTCTTTCTTAATCTTGATGAACCTTGATCTTGCTCTCCTTTTCCTTCTCCAATCCGTGCTTTTTCTCTCTCTTTCTTTCTAGTGGACTTAGCTTGCTAGAAATGAGGGGAGAATTTTTTTTTTAACTAATACACCTCATTGCCTTCTTTGAGTGCCACATTTCCCCTTATTAATTAGCTGACATGTGTTTAGGCAAGATAAAGACACCTAGCATACTTATACACCTCACCTCTCCCTCTCGTGGACACTTGTCCCCTTTAATTAATAACCAACATGTGTTAATTAGAACTAAAGCTTTACTTCTTCTTCTTTTTTCTTCATGTCCGTCTATGGCCTTATCCTTTTCCCTTTTTTTAACTAATTATCTTGTTAAATAACTAACATGCCCTAGCTCAATTGGGTCAAAAGGTTGGGCCATTAATTAATTAATTCTATTGGGCTTAAAATCATCTTGTTTAAGCCAATTGAACTAACTTTTAATTTTCACCATTTATGGGCCACTAACTAATTAAATTAATGGGGCTCCCAAATGTGGTTTAATTAAATTCTAATGGGTTAATTTAATAAATCTACACACTAATCATTCAAGTTCATAATAAATTAATTACATGGGCTTGATTATTTAAATCAATTGAGCTAGTCCACTAATAATTTATATTACTAGAACTATTACATATTTATTTCATCCATTATATAAACATAAATTCTTTTAAATATAACTACAACAATAATTATATTTAAAATTAAAATATATGACCATAGATCAAATTAGGGTATTGATCCGTAATGTCACTTTACCACATTTACCACACTTAGTCAATTTAAAATAAATTGACTAATCTTATATATTCATATTATAAAGAAATAGTCAAAGTAATAATAATAATAATAATCATAATCATTCTTAAAATATACATTTATCTTGAAAATAATATATTAATCATATTCTTATGAAAAATAAATAATAATATATCTTTACTAAATATTAATTTATTAAAACAATATAAATTTTTAAATAATTAACAATTTCTTTTCTGAAAAACTCATTTACAATCTTCTATATAATAAATGATATATATTTATCACATATACACATATACATTTCTTGCACGTATTCCCATACTTACCTTGATAAATAATAAAAATAATTTTATTATTTAAAAAAAAATTATATGCAAAATTTCGTATTTAAATTATTTTAAAAATCTTAGGTTATTACAGTTACCACCCTCCAAGACTTACCAACAATTAGCACTATGGAGACTCACACTCTTTGGTGAACTTGAAGAGTTTGAAAATCAACTTTAAAGGTATGATGATGAAGAGAAGACACCAATAAAGAAGACATTGACACTTCAAGCTGAGAGCAATCATAATGATCAAAACGAAGATTTTGATGAAGAAATTAAAATGCTCCCAAGAAAACTCGAGAGACTACTCCAAGGGAAGAAACAAATGAAGAATTAAAAAGGTAACTCAACTCCAATGAGTAAGTTCAAAACAGAACAAGACGAAGAAATTAACCAACTCTGTTTCATGGGACTAGAAGATGATGATCAACTTGAGGTAACCAATTTTCATGAAGCTTTTGAAATAATTACGTGTAATTATCTTGCTTTACAAAATGAAAATCAACAACTCAAAAAGAAAACTGCATATTTAAAGAATTGCATAAATGAGCTAATGAATAAAGTTGAGTCACTCATTGAAGAAAGAAAAGAAAAAGAATATCTCAAAAATGAAAATGAAAATGAAGTTTTAAAAGAAAATTTGAATATGAGAAATGCATGCATAGATGCTTTTAATGATGGAAAAATAATGAATGTGCAACATGATAATAATGTAACAAATGCATCTTGTTAAATTTGTGTAAGGAGAAGAGAACCTAAATGTTATGTTAGGGGCACAAAGATCTAGTATTAAGAAACAAAGAATTGGATATAATCATGTTTTAAATGTTAATAATAAATCTAATAATAATATTAGAATAATTAAAAGTAAACCAAGATTCAAGCACTTTATTGTTCACCGTTTGCTACTTATAAAAAATATGGTTTTAAAGGACATTTTGATTCTAATTGTAATAAAATTAAAATAAAATAAATTTGGATAAAGAAATGTGATTTATATGCTATTAACCCAAAAGGACCCAAAAAAATTTGGGTGCCAAAAAGGTATAGATTATTTATTTATTTTGTAGATGTCTCAAGGTTAAAACGGAGACGAAGAGTAAGTTGCCTAAAAATTATTTGGCAGAATCTGTAAGTACATCATGTTATTTTTAAATAGAGTTTTAATTACATATATTATTATGAAAACTCTATGGTTTTTGTAACACAAGGGTACCTAACACCATTTATTCTAAAAAATTTATTGTGTTAAATGCTCCATATTTAATACACATGACAATTTTGATAAATTTAATGTAAAATCTATAGTTGAGGAATTAGTGCACATATTATTTTTGATGAACTTAACTATGATCTGTCAAAAGAAGAGGATGAAGATTCTGCAGGAAATCAGATAAGGAGGCCAAAACTTATAAAGCAGACAGCCTGACCCGTCTACTTCAAAAGTCAGAATGGACATTCCTAAGCACGAACCAGAAAAACAAATGACTAAAGTCAGGCTTTCAAGAACAACAAGAACAAAGAAAATCATCCTCCTATCTTGATCATTAAAGACCTCAACATTGGGATGACCACAAGGAGTGCAAAAAATATTTGTGCTTTTTATGCATTCCTATCATATACAAACTGATGAAGGAAATTTTCACCAAATCAAATTAATTGCAGAGCTTTTGAAGAGATTTGGTTGTGAAAATACAAAATCCAAAACTACACTAAGGAGCACAACTATCAAGCCTACTACTGGTATAAAAAAAGTGTTGATATATAGGTAACAAAATACAAATGTATGATCATTTTGTTTACTTGTTATATGTGATATTGTTATAAGTTTGCACCAGTTTCTTTCTTTATCTTTGCGCTTATTTTTTGTTGATGACAAAAAGGGGGGAGATAACTAAATGTTTTTGTCCAATGAAGAATATGCATAATTTTAGGGGGAGTGGGAGCTGTCGTTTTACACTCCAAAATTAATACCTTACTAACACTCTACTAGCACAAAACTTAGTATAATGACAAGCAAGGATCGATCCCACAGAGAAGTGAATTAGTCTTTTACTTATTCCAATATTCCTATTATTTCTATTAATGGGGGGTTTTGAGTTTGATTCACTAAGCTAACAAAAGTAATTAAGAATGATCAATGAATAAAAAGCTTCAGTTCTTCAGTTCAGTATCACCTTGGCACAATTATGGAAAAGTTAAGTTTAACAATATTTATCCTTCAATGAGATTAATAACCCTAGATAACCGTAATCACTAATTATCCGAAATTCTCCTTATGTGTAAATCAAATGTGACAATCGCCTCAAGAGACCCTAACTATCATATAACCTAGAACTATCAGTCTAGATTTAATATAACAGCAGCATGTAGAGAATTAGGTTATTCCAAGCAACAATTACACAATCAGGAATTATTTAACTTGCCTTCTAATAATCTTAATAATATTCAAAAGCTTGTCCACAATCAAATACTATTAATTGCTACCTATGATCAGATATAATATCGTTTGCTTAATACTATATCTTAATCTAGCAGATGATATTAATCAAATTAATTCAATTGGCCAAATCAAATCAAAAGATTAAATAACATATAATTAATTAAAAACAGATTATCAGAATAAATTTCATGCAAGAAGGAATAAATAAATAAAACTTGATTAAACTATTAATTATGAATAAGGTCCAACATCCCTTAGAACTGAAAGTAAGAGTTTAGCCTGACATGCCTTCAATCTTCTCCAATTAGGGTTACAATTGTAGTTGTCAAGATCTCTCTAATAATAAATTAAAAACATCTATTTATAGTCCTAAGATAATATCCTAAGTCTCTAAGAATTAAGAATCCAATCTGAAATAGAAATCCTCAAAAATTACAAAAAATCAAAGCTGGTCAAACTTGGTCAATGCCGCCTTTCTCGTCGGGGCGAGGATTTTGCACTGGGTTTCTCGCCGGGGCGAGAAACTCCAGAGAAGTCTGGGTCGGGGAACTCTAATAGAGGCTGGGGCGAAAACGGACAGAGGCTTTCTCGCCGGGGCGAGAAGTCCTAGTACAAAGTTCTCGAAGGGCGAGAACCTCAGATTTTCCAACTTTTCAACTTTTTCTCGTTTTAGCTCCGATTTTCCATCCTTTTCCACTTTTCACTCTGAATTCTCCTGAAATCAATAAATAATCTAATAAGTGCATATACATAATAAAGCATGCAATAAACTAAATATAAAAGAATGAAAATAAATGAATATTATGCACTTATCAAATTTCCCCACACTTAGTCTTTACACATCCTCGTGTAAACTAAAACAAAGGTTATATTGAAATCATTTGAATTCCATTGAACCAAACTCTCAAAGGTTCAAATTCAATTAGCATCCATGAATACTAATACCAATCAACAGAAATTTGTTATAGACTTCATCAATCAACTAATAACAATAATCTCCTCATTCCCCACTGAACATCTATAAATCAAATTGAAACCACATAAGCATCTCCTATGATTAACACAGATACTCAACTCAGTTTGTATGGAACAACAACCGTGCACACTGACTCAAAACCAGAACATGTTTTTTTTCCCTGCCATTCATTTTTCTTCATTCAGGTGAATGCATTTTATGCTCCATTTCACCTTTCCTCATTTTTTTCTTAAGCGAGTGCATTTTATGCTCCATCTCACTTTTCTTCTCACCAACGAGTGCGTTTTACGCTCCATCTCGCTGCACGTGTTTATGAGTGAGTGCATTTTACGCTCCATCTCAACCCACCACATGTCTTCCTTTTGAGACAAAATGTTTTTCAGTATTTTTTTTCTCAATTCTTTTCAAATTTCCAATTTTTTCACAAAGTCCTGCAAACAAGATAAGCAGTTAAACAGTTCTAAATCATGAAATCAGTGCACAAAGTTAACTCCACAACTAACTCAGTCAAGTAAACATGTATTTCATACTCAATTACTCATGCAATACCAACTCAATCTAAATCAGTTAACTATGGGTCCTAACTTCATTATCATCATTTATCAATTAATTCAACATCAAACAAATTCAATCAATGACATCAATCTTCATTCTAAAACCTAAAACCTTTGAAAACTTGACCAAACACAAAAATTTCACAAAACAACTCAGATTTTTAAACTTAGAGCAAAACCTCAGATTTTTAAACTTAGAGCAAAACCTACCCTAAACTAACCTAACCTGACCTAAACCCCTCCCCTACACTCAAACCTTACATTGTCCCCAATGTAAGACAATCATGCAAAAGACGAGATAACTAAATAAAATGCAACTAAAACTAAGAAGGAAAGGGATAGAAAAATCAAATCTGAGATCTTGGGTTGCCTCACAAGCAGCGCATTTGGTTAACGTCATTAGCCTGACATCGATTCTCCTCAATCATTCATAGCTTGGATCCACTAGGTCTATCATGTGACACCCCCAAATTCAGGTACCAATACCTCGAATCTGGTGCTCACGCTAAAATACATTCATACACCTCTAAACAACATAAATCAACTAGTGCGGAATAAATAAACATATATTGTTCATTACAAAAGGTTTACTACGGTCCCAAGGTCTATAACCTTAAACAAATACATCGCAGAATACAATAATAATACAAAACGATTCCACGAATTACATAATCAGATAGTACATATAACTATTCCTTAAGTTTTCCCTTGCCTTTGTCCGCTTTGGAACTCCCCGGCTTAACTGCAATAGGTTCATGATATATCAAGAGTGAGCAACTACTTTGCTTAACAAGTTTAAAATGAATAAAGAGGATATATCATGAATGAATGAGAACAATAATCGCATAGTTCAACAATTTAGGAACATTGAAGAATTTAGCTGACAATATAACCAAAGTTCAAATGAAATTATAAATATTGATTATTTACTGCTGAGTGGTCCAATAGACCATGAACTATTTGGCCAAAGGATCAGTCATTTAACTAACCCTTTTAAACGCCTGGCCCGTCAGTAGTACTCGAGGGGATCAGCCTCTTGTACCATATGTATATGCATAACATTTAGCTCTGACTGTATCGAATAATCGACACATTAAAATCCCCTACATAAGGGTTGCTCTCTCAGTCCAAGAATCCGCACCAACAATCGGTTTGGATAGCCTTTAAAATAATAACCTGTACGTGTCCAGCCGAAACAAGTGGCGTAGACTATTCCCTTAAACAATTCATGAATGAAGAACTTATGTTTCACAGTCCAACAACAGGTTTCGAATCCAAATGCACAATGTGCGAATATCAATAATTTATCCTTGATGTGGAATAATTAACAATAATCAATCCACTAACATAACTTGAAAGAAATAACTCGATTTGAGTCATGAAACTAGCAACAATATACAACATTTGTATAAAATAGGAAACTTGCTCAAATAAAAACAATTGAGTAAGGAACTTGCAATAATATAGAAGGATTGCTCAATTAATGATTGTTCAATTAATAAACAACTCGCACAATAATAAAAGTTGTACGAGTTAGGAAACTTGCCCAACACAAGGGTTAGACAAGGGTTAGAGAACTTGCCTGAAGCGCTGCTATAATATTATACACGCTCCTTAATATCCTACACAATTAAGTACATATTTACATAACAATTAGTCACATTCCAAATAATGGTTCAAAACGGACGTTGCATCATCAAAACACATTGATTGCCCTACGACTACGAAACCAAGCCTAAATTTCAATTAGATTATTCAATTTCCGCCTTAAGACAACATCACCTAGGTTTACAATTAATGAGTAATTAAGCATTTAGGGCTTCACAAAATATGTTTAGTTAACCTGTCTAATCATTTAGTACAAAGAAATATATAAGTGTTGGACCCGTTGAAATGAGCTCATTAGGTCCGACCCGATCCGATCCGGTCTGACTAACCCGACCCAGGCTGGACGCGGCACTGGCGCTGCAGCGCCAAGCCAAAGCACTGGGCCTCACGCTGCGGCTTGAGTCCCGTATTTTCTCTATGACAGGGCCTCACGCTGCGGCGTGAGCCTTAAAGCTTGGGCCTCACGCTGCGGCGTGAGCCCCGGTCTTTCCCCATAATGCCCCTTGCTGCAGCGTGAACTGCAGGGCTTATGGGTGGCGCTGCGGCACCATTCTGCAGTAGCCGGATTTTGGGTTTGTTCCCAGTTCGTGACTCCAACCTCCGGCCACTCCAACCTCCATAACTCCTTTAATACTCATGCAAATTAGTCTATTTCAGACTCTATGGACTCCTAACTTATGGGGCTACAACATATCAAAAATTTAGAATTACCCATAAACATTAACATGGTCAAATCCTAAGCCAAAGTGTAAAGTTCATACTCTGTTCTTCGAGTTCTTGACATGTTTTATAAAAATCATTACTACGAACTCGTTTTAACTCCTTTTTGGTCCCTTCCAACTGGGTTAGCTTCGTAACCCATGGAACTACAATACCATAACAACAAACAAAATTAACAAACACGAAATCATAGCTTTATAGTCCTCTAAAAAGTCCGAATGTCCAAGTTCATGTCCAAAGTCCATTATTCTTGCTCCATTAAGCCAAGGTAAGGATTTGTTGCGTTTTTGTTCCACTTTGATGTTATTAATGACTTACATAACCTCTTAAGAACATTTACAAACAATCACAACAAACAAAAACATCAAGAATCGCCATAAATCCGACCCACAAGCTTAAGAGCTCAAAACTATGAAAAACTTGAAAAATCTTTACAAGAAATTGAATGGAAAGGATTTAGTTGGTGTTTACCTCTGTAAATCCCTCCTAAATGGTTAAGAAGCTTGGCTAGGCTTTGTTTTGGGGGTTCTCCTTGCTTGGTTCCTCCACCCATGCCTTCTTCTTCTTCCTCCTTTCTTTTCCGGCGAGTTCCTTCTCTTTTTCCGGCGACTTCCGGCGAACTCCATCGACTTCTTTCTCTTCCTTCTTTGCAGCTCTCTCTCTCTTTCTCTCTCTCTCTATCAGCTGATGGGAATGGGAGGAGTGTGGAATGCAAGAGAGAATGAATGTTTGAATGATTTGGGAGAAGTGAAGTGAATTAGGGAGAAGTGGGAGAAATGGGTGTGAGGCTCAAGGTGACCAAATTTTTCAAAGGCTTGCCGGCAATACTCCCCCAAGCTCTCATTTGATTGGTCCAAAATGAGGGATTGGTTCCCTCTTGGAGTAACAAACCAAAATAAATACTTAAAAATACCAAAAATATATCCGAAAACTCCCGCTTTTGTACCAAAACTGGTAAATAACTCTACCCAAAATTAAAATGGGTATTACCATAAATATTAGGATGGGTAAAAATAATTATTATGGGATTTGTCCAAATATTCGGAACACCCATTTAATACATTTCGGATACGGATATAATCACGTATCAGCTCAAATAAAATATCCGACACTTGAAAAAATTATTCGTACGCATACACGTATTTATGAAATTTATGAAAGTCGAAAAAGACACAAAAATTTTATGGCGTGAATAATGCCTCGGGAAACGTGCCCCGTGAATAGTGATTTAGCGACGCTACGCGAAATCAATTATTCACTTAATTAACACTATAATACATAAAATTTCATGCATTCACATAATCTAGGTTGTCACGCAACCTTTAAACACGTAACACAAATATAATATTAATAAAATATAAAATATTCATTAATATTCAAAAATTCGAATTACAAGGCAATTTCAGAATTCTCGGTCGTTACATGTCATCTCCATACTCTCCATCGGAAATCCTTCACGGAAGGGTTTCAGCCTATGTCCATTGACCTTGAATACTTTCCCTGTCTTTGGATTCTGTATATCTATAGCACCATGAGAAAACACATTAGTAATAACGAATGGACCTTCCCAACGAGAGCGCAGCTTACCTGGAAATAACTTCAGCCTCGAATTGAATAGGAGAACTTGTTGTCCAACAGTGAAATCTTTTCTCAAAATCTGCTTGTCATGGAAGGCCTTTGTTTTATTCTTGTATAGCCTAGAACTCTCATATGCTTCATTCCTCATCTCTTCTAATTCCTGTAACTGGAATTTCCTATGCATCCCCGCTTTATCCAAACTCATATTACATTGCTTGATCGCCCAAAAAGCTCTGTGTTCTAACTCCACGGGTAGATGACCTGACTTCCCAAAAACCAATCAGTACGGAGACATACCAATGGGGGTTTTGTATGCGGTTCTATACGCCCACAATGCATCTTCTAACCGCAGACTCCAATCTTTTCTGCTTGGCTTGACAACCTTCTCCAAAATGGATTTCACTTCACGGTTGGATACTTCAGCCTGACCATTGCTTTGCGGATGATAAGATATAGAAATCTTATGCAAAACATTGTATTTCCTGAAAAGTGCTGCTAGCATCCTGTTGCAAAAGTGAGTTCCTCTATCGCTGATGATAGCTCTAGGAGTTCCAAATCTGACAAATATGTTAGTTTTGACAAAATCTGCAACAACTTTAGAATCCTCAGTCCTGGTGGCTTTAGCCTCCACCCATTTAAAAACATAGTCAACAGCCAAGAGAATGTAAATATTACCATGAGAAACAGGAAAAGGTCCCATAAAATCAATACCCCAAACATCAAAAATCTCAACAATTAAAATGGGAGTTTGTGGCATTTGATTTCTATGTGATATGTTACCTGTTCGTTGACAATTCTCGCATGATTTACAAAATAGATATGAGTTTTTAAAAATTGTTGGCCAATAAAAACCACTTTCTAAAACCTTATGAGCAGTCCGTTTGGGTCCAAAATGACCTCCACAAGCATAGGAATGGCAAAAAGTTAGAATAGACAATTTTCGGTATTAGGCACACATCTATGGATTATCTGATCAGCACCAAATTTCCACAGATATGGATCATCCCAAACATAATGTCTAGCATCACTCATAAGCTTATCCTTCTAGTTTTTAGAAAATTCATTGGGAATAAATGCACTTGCCAAATAATTAACAATGTTAGCATACCAAGGCAATTTCTTCTGAATAGAAAAGAGACACTCATCTGGAAAGGAATCATACAATGGTAGTGCCTCTTCATCTCTCACCAGTCGACTCAAGTGATCTGCTACCAAGTTATCCGCTCCCTTCTTATCCTTGATTTCCAAGTCAAATTCCTACAACAGCAGAATCCATCTGATAATCCTGGGTTTAGAGTCCTTCTTGGTTAACAAATACTTGAGAGCTACATGGTCAGAATAAACTACAACTTTAGTTCCAAGTAAATAAGCTCGAAATTTATCTAAAGCAAAAACAACAGATAAAAGTTTTTTTTCTGTTGTCGAGTAGTTAATCTGAGCTGCATTCAATGTTCTAGAGGCAAAATAGATGGCATGGACAACTTTGTCAACTCGTTGGCCCAAAACAGCTCCGACTGCATAATTACTTGCATCACACATTATTTTGAAGGGAAGATTCCAATTTAGCGGTTGAATCACAGGTGCGGAAGTCAATAGGCTCTTCAACATGTCAAATGCCTCCTTGCACGCTTCATCGAACTGAAATTCCACATCTTTTTGTAGCAACTTATATAATGGCAGAGCTATTTTGGAGAAGTCTTTGATAAATCTCCGATAGAATCCTGCATGTCCAAGAAAAGAGCGAATCTCCCGCACACTGGCGGGGTAAGGAAAAGCAGACACAATATCTATCTTAGCATTATCAACCTCTAAACCTTTAGCTGACGCAACATGACCAAGCACTATAACTTGTTCTACCATAAAGTGACACTTTTCCCAATTAAGAACAAGGTTAGTTTCCAAGCATCTATCTAGCACACGCGTTAGATTTTCCAAACACAAATCCAAAGAATCACCATGAACTATGAAATCATCCATAAAGACCTCGATGTAATTTTCTAAAAGATCAGAAAAAATGCTTACCATGCATCGTTGAAAAGTACCTGGTGCATTGCAAAGTCTAAACGACATCCTCCGACATGCAAAAGTACCAAATGGACACGTGAATGTGGTCTTTTCCTGGTCTTCGGGTGCAATCATGATCTGATTATAACCTGAAAAACCATCTAGAAAGCAATAATAAGTATGCCCCGCTAATCGTTCTAGCATTTGATCAATAAAAGGAAGAGGAAAGTGGTCTTTTCAAGTTACAGCATTTAATTTTCTGTAGTCAATACACACTCTCCATCCTGTTTGTATCCGTGTGGGCACCAACTCATTATTATCATTTGTGATGACAGTGATTCCAGACTTCTTCGGAACTACCTGTACCGAACTCACCCACTGACTGTCAGAGATGGGGTAGATTATGCCTGCATCAAGCAATTTAATCACCTTTTTTTGACTACCTCCATCATGGGTGGATTTAATCTTCGTTATGCTTCTCTCGTGGGCTTTGCTCCATCATCCAAAAGAATCCTATGCATGCACATCGCGGGGCTTATATCTTTGATATCTATTATCGTCCAACCAAATACTGTGATATGGTCCCTTAGGACTCTCAACAATTTCTTTTCCTGCACTTTGGTTAGATTACTAGCAATAATCACAGGCAAAGTTTCATTAGTCCCTAAATATGCATATTTCAAGTGAGCAGGTAAGGGTTTCAATTCTAAGATTGGAGCTTGCTCCATAGATGGTAACAATTTTTTTATGAGAAACAGGCAATTGAATTGATTGAACTGCATACTTATCTGTGAATTTTGGTAAAGAGTGCAATGCAGCCACAACTTCCTTCAATTCCTGATTCTGGTCAAATTCTTCCTCTTTATCCATGTCCAAGTTGTTAGTAATGGCCATCTCCAAGCTTTCCCGATGTACTTGATCAAAAGATTCCTGCACTATAGAATCAATGATGTCAATAGCAAAAACATTATTTACATCACTAGGGTACCTCATTGCATCATATATATTGAACTGAATTTTCTCTCCATCAAATTCCATGGTTAAGGTCCCATTGTGTACATCGATCATTGTCCTTGTTGTTTTCAAGAATGGCCGCCCTAACAAGATATGCGAAGGATTTGGAGATCTGTCATCTTCCATATCCACAATGTAAAAATCTGCAGGAAATATTAACTGATTCACCTGCACTAAGACATCTTCAATTACCCCTTGAGGGTAAGTGTTAGTACGATCAGCAAGTTGAATGATAACACCAGTTTATTTCAAAGGTCCTAGATTTAAAGAAGCAAATACAGATAATGGCATGAAATTTATTGAAGCTCCTAGATCTAACATGGCTTTCTCAAATCTGGTATTACCTATTCTGCATGGGATTGTAAACATTCCTGGATCTTTACATTTAGGGGGCATTTTTCTTTGAAGCACTGCTGACATATTCTCTCCTATAGTGACTTTTTCATCATCTTTCAATTTTTTTTTGTTAGTACACAATTCTTTCAAAAACTTTGCATACCTGGGCACTTGTTTGATGGCATCCAATAGAGGAATATTTACCTCTACTTTCCTGAAGGTTTCCAAAATTTCCTTTTCGTTTTCCTCCTTCTTTGAAATCTTGTGTGTTCTAGGTGGAAACGGCAATGGTGGGGTCTTAACTGGAGTAGATGGGGCAATAATTTTCCTCGGTGTCTCAGTCTCCTCTTTAGCTTTGTCCTCTTCAATTTCCGTAACTGTTTTAGGTACTTCCAACTCTTTTCCATTTCTTAGTGTAATCGCACTAGCATTCTCCCTTGGATTGACAACTGTTTGGGGAGGGCAACTTTCCTGAACCTTGAGAATCCAACCTCCCCACTGTGGTGGCAAGTTGACCTATCTGATTTCTCAAGTCTTGAACCGAATTTTTCGTTTTCTGCTGGAACTGTTGTGTCTGATTCATGAATGCCTTGAATATGTCTTCCAAAGATGTTCCAGGATTTGCAGGAGTTGCCTGTCTAGGTTGATATTGGGGTTGAGTTGGTTGAGATCCTTGTGGGAACCCTTGTTGTCTAACCGGATACACGCTTTGCGCTGGTGGCCTATTTCCTCCATAACTAAGGTTAGGATGATCCCTCCATCCTGGATTGTAAGTATTAGAGTACGGGTCATACTTCCGTTGTGGTTGTGCCTGATAGTTCCCCATCGCATTAGCTTGTTATGCGGTTTCATCCTCTTGTAATGTCGGACAAGAATCAGTATTGTGACCACCCATTAAACAAATCCCACACACTTTTGCTGCTGGTGTATTTCCTGTAGCCATTTGTCTAACCAGCGCAGTTAGATCAAAAATTTGTTGTTCAAGGTTGCTCGTGGTCATCTCATTCACTCTTGCAGGTATATGGTTATTCCTTGTCTCATACTGCTGAGAATTAGCAGCCATATTTATAATTAGAGTCCTCGCAGCCTCCGGTGTCTTATCTACTAGTGCTCCTCCACTTGCATCATCGATCATACTCCAATCCATTGGTGATAATCCCTCATAAAAGTATTGAATCAGGTGTTGATCGTCTATTTGATGGGGAGGACAACTGGAACACAGTTTTTTAAATCTTTCCCAATACTCATACAGTGTCTCTCCACTGAACTCTCGAATGCCGCATATCTCTTTTCTGATGTTGGCAACTCTTGAAGCAGGAAAGTACTTCTCCAAGAACAGCCTTTTCATGTCATTCCATGACTGTATTGACCTTGAAGGAAAATAGTACAGCTAGTCTTTCGCTAGATCTCCCAATGAGAATGGAAATGCCCTTAGCTTGATTTGATCCTCAGTTATTCCATGTGGTTTCATGGTGGAACACACCACATGAAATTCCTTCAAGTGCTTATATGGATCTTCACCTGTAAGACCACGAAAATTAGGTAGAAGATGAATTAGTACCGATTTAAGTTCAAAAGCAGCAGTTAAAGTAGGATATTCAATGCACAAGGGTTGTTGATTAAGATTAGGAGTGGCTAATTCTTTGAGTGTTCTATTGTTATTTGGCACCGCCATTTCTTCTCCTTCCTCTAAATCGGTGGACGATGTATTTGACAGTAATTCAAGTGCTATGTTGAGTCCCGATGATGGAACTTCGTCTGACTCTGCAGTGATGCCTGCGTGTAGTTTTCTCAATTTCTGGACCAAAATTCAAATCACCGGATTGAGAGGATCGTGTCATAAACTACAATAATGAACAAAAATAAAATAAAGAATAAATAAAGATAAATAACACTTCCCTGGCAACGGCGCCAAAATTTGGGAGCTGTCGTTTTACACTCCAAAATTAATACCTTACTAACACTCTACTAGTACAAAACTTAGTATAATGACAAGCAAGGATCGATCCCACAGAGAAGTGAATTAGTCTTTTACTTATTCTAATATTCCTATCATTTCTATTAATGGGGGGTTTTGAGTTTGATTCACTAAGCTAACAAAAGTAATTAAGAATGATCAATGAATAAAAAGCTTCAGTTCTTCAGTTCAGTATCACCTTGGCACAATTATGGAAAAGTCAAGTTTAACAATATTTATCCTTCAATGAGATTAATAACCCTAGATAACCGCAATCGCTAATTATCCGAAATTTTTCTTATGTGTAAATCAAATGTGACAATCGCCTCAAGAGACCCTAACTATCATATAACCTAGAACTATCAGTCTAGATTTAATATAACAGCAGCATGAAGAATTAGAGAATTAGGTTATTCCAAGCAACAATTACACAATCAGGAATTATTTAACTTGCCTTCTAATAATCTTAATAATATTCAAAAGTTTATCCACAATCAAATACTATTAATTGCCACCTATGATCAGATATAATAATGTTTGCTTAATACTATATCTTAATCTAGCAGATGATATTAATCAAATTAATTCAATTGGCCAAATCAAATCAAAAGATTAAATAACATATAATCAATTAAAAACAGATTATCAGAATAAATCTCATGCAAGAAGGAATAAATAAATAAAACCTGATTAAACCATTAATTATGAATAAGGTTCAACATCCCTTAGAACTGAAAGTAAGAGTTTAGCCTGACATGCCTTCAATCTTCTCCAATTAGGGTTACAATTGTAGTTGTCAAGATCTCTCTAATAATAAATTAAAAACATCTATTTATAGTCCTAAGATAATATCCTAAGTCTCTAAGGATTAAGAATCCAATCTGAAATAGAAATCCTCAAAAATTACAAAAAATCAAAGCTGGTCAAACTTGGTCAACGCCGCCTTTCTCGTCGGGGCGAGGATTTTGCACTGGGTTTCTCGCCGGGGCGAGAAACTCTAGAGAAGTCTGGGCCGGGGCGAACTCTGACAGAGGCTGGGGCGAAAACGGACAGAGGCTTTCTCGCCGGGGCGAGAAGTCCTAGTACAAAGTTCTCGCCGGGGCGAGAACCTCAGATTTTCCAACTTTTCAACTTTTTCTCGTTTTAGCTCCGATTTTTCATCTTTTTCCACTTTTGACTCTGAATTCTCCTGAAATCAATAAACAATCTAATAAGTGCATATACACAATAAAACATGCAATAAACTAAATATAAAAGAATGAAAATAAATGAATATTATGCATTTATCAGGGAGCCATATATTTAGAGGGATTTATATATTATCGTCATCAAAAAGGGGAATAATGTTGGTTTATATGTTTTGTTTTAATGATGACAACATATTTTGTATGGAGATGGTTTACGCTTTACAGGTTTGGACTTTGGGCTGATCCTATATGGATACTAAGTTTTGGATTTCAAGAGGCCATCATGGAGAAAGAGCCCATATAGACATTACTGGATTAGGTTTCTAGGAAATCCTATAAGAATTTCTAGCTTAAGCTTTTAATTGCAAGGCAATTTTATTTTGCCGGAAAAATCTTTTAAAAACGTTTCATGGGGTTAATATTCTAATTTGTTAAGAACTTATATCAAATTAGAAACTAAATCAACTGAGCTTATTTTCAGTTATGATTTCTATAGATTTATCAAAATCAAGATCTTTCCTAAAAAGTAGTCTGAGATGATTTTATGTGATTAAATTATTTCTTATCTCAAATCAGCTGAGATCTTATCCCTAATTTCAAGTTGTCTATTTTCAAAATTCAAAATCCTTCCTTATCAGTTTGAAATTTATTTTTGTTGGGATTGTTAATTTTTAGCAATCTATTTTTCCCTTCCAACATATTTCTCTTTGCGGCGTTGGACTTCATCTATATATATTCTTCACTGCTAAGCTTCAGGAGAAACGGACAAAAGAAAAACAAGACAGTTATAACGCCCCCAAATCCGGGTCTACCTTTAAACCCGGGTCCGATGCATCACGGTACTACCCATTCATCACAATAATATTGACACAAATGTAATTATTATATTATTACAATATGTCTTACTCTATCCCAAGTTCTATAACCATTACATCATTCATTGTGATAATATTAATAATTATTAAATCATTCATAATAATGATAAGTCTATTATAGACTAAACTATTACATACATGGATATTAAAATCCTATGCGTTAACTTTTCCTTTGCCCTTGTCCCGACGGCAACCTCCGGCAACCTCTGGCTTAACTAAAAACATTTATTTAAAAGCAAGGATGAACATTCAATTGCTCAGCAAGTATAACAATTGAATAACAACAAAATCAGAAATCATATCATAACAATTCAACAACTGAACAATAGTTGTGAAACATGCTAAATAAGTCAGAATAATATTATGCTTTTGTTGAAGAAATTTTCGAAACAACATATTAAATGGTCATAAGACCTTGAACATTCTTTTGCATTCATAAAAGGTTTCACCGTATTTCTACCGCAAACCGATATACTTATGAGCACTTCTAGGTGATCATCCTATAGTACTCTATGTTGATCAACACTCTACTTGTAAACGACAATATGCGTTTGGTTTAGGCACTTGAAGCCTTGCCGGAATATCTGACTAAAATTTTTCCCTATTATTAGGGTTTTTCATTTCATACATGTATTTAAATCCTAACCAAAACAATTCAGTTAGATAGCTCTACTTAACATCACTAATATTTTAAAGATTTATAATGCAATCGATAAAACATTTTAAACATTTGTCTATCCGAGTCAAATGGCATTGACAATCTTCATAAGCAGTTTATGAATATAGAACTTGAAAGCTTTAAAAGTTTATGCATAACATAGCTTGAATACTTGTACAAATACTAAAAGATTTGCCTAAGTCTGGAATTTACATAACCATTCAAGGGTTATGTAAATCTGAATAATAACATGTCAAATAAACTTTACAAGAACATGGTCAAATAAACTTTACAAGAACATGGTCAAATAAAGTTAGAAAACTTGCCTTAAGCGTCTTCTAGATTTTATGCTAGTTTGCCATTCAAATGGCCTACATAATTAAGTTCACATACACATACTAATTAATCACATATTTGACGCCAAATAATTGGTTTACATTAACCTTATCCAATGTTTAATAATGCCCGTTTCATTAGAATCGAAACACCTTTTAAGTTCATTTACAATTGACTTGGCGTTTAGATGTTCACACGTTATATGCCCAACCCTAACTGCACAAATGCCTAAGCGACACGCCAATGCGTAGGTTTAGCACGCTTTTAAAACTCATACTAGACTCCTTGATTAATGTTAAGTCTTTTACATTTCATATTATTCGTCTTTTAGGACTTAAAATGATCTCTTTTGTTGACTTAGGCATTGCACGTTATGTACGCGAACGCTCGACGCTCGACTGCATAGCAGCGCACTTAACCAACCCTTGGCCTCAGCCGGCGCAGGTGCGCCCACATTCAGCGCAGCTGCACTGAGCTCTCAGAAGGACTTAGCGCAGCTGTGCCAAGGACCAGCGCAGCTGCGCTGAACCTTAGTCAGCCCAATTTGATTTTTTTTACGCTTTGACGTGCCTATTTCGCAACGCTGTAACTTCGTCATCCCCTATCGGAATGAGTCTGTTCTTGAGCCATTTTACTCCTTGTAGCAACTTCTATAATTTTCCCAGGACAGAATAATTTCTAAAGTTCTCTAACAAGCCTAAAAAAATTGGCTCAAAAGTGATTTCAAGCTAGGTTTTCATTATTGAACGTCTTTTATTCCAACTTTCGCCATGACTTCATCGTAGCACATTTTTATTCTGTCCCACTTGGAACATTTACAAGACTTATACATGTTTATTTCTTTCTTCTTAGGTTTTATCAACTAACTTACTAACGATGGTTTTAAACTTGTCCATCAACAATATTTATATTGATTTTCATGCTTTTCTTGGTTTGATTTATTATTAACGTTACATTCTCACTTAGCATGCATATTAAGGTGATTTAGTCCACTAAATCCATCATCCTTATATCTTCGAATCATCCATGATCCCCATTACTCAACAACCACCAACAATGCATTTCATTAACTATTTTTATAAAGCATTGAACAAAGTAAAAGCTAGGGTTTCCAAGTTTACCTTCTTGATGACTTTCCTTGTTCTTGCTTAAGTGTGCTAACTTGCTAGCTTTTCTCTCCTTTTCTTTCCTTAAATCTGAAATCCCTCTCTCTCTCACTCAATTTTGCTAGAGTTTCTCTTTTTAGTTTGTGAATTGGTGGAAAATAATGAAGGAAAGGCTTGCTATTTATAGGATTTTCAAGGCTTGGGGTACTTTGGTCTTTAAGACAACTTTGCTAGAGTTTGTAAGTAATCTCCTTAGGTTTGGTCTTGTGTAGTCTTACCCCTCTATCTCCCACATCCTTGCAACCATGCCTTGCTAACTTAACCATCTAGCACTTTAAATTAACCTAGGTTGAGTTTAAATGATCATCTAAGATTTTTGAGGTGTTAGGCATTTAATTTCTCAACCACTTGCAAGACTTAATGCCCAAGCTTCCCAAGGAAGCTTGGTTGGCCGGGTATCCCCCTTTGGGGCCCTCTTCCACTTGTTTGGGTCACCCATTAGCCCATCCACTTGCTCCATGGTTGATCCATCTTGACCTACTTGGATTTTCTTTTGGTTTAGACTTGATTTATTAATAGTATTGGGCCAATCTTTGGGCCTCCTAACTATTTTACTTGTGCCTTGATTAAATTATCTTGGGCCTCCTACATTTCTTTCATTGGGCTCCCGAAAACAAAGGCCAAATGATTAAAGATTAAAATCTTGACTTTCAGTTGATTTTTTGTAATTCGATCCACAGCTGAAAATTTGCATTTTTCGTTTTCGAATTTTATTAGATATTACGCGTTGTGACATCATATAAATGCTATGGTGTCTTTCAAAATTTCGAAAAACGTGAAAGACATTTTTAGCGTGAATAGTGCTATTTCTTCATATGAAACTTTAGTTCGTTAATTCTAACATATAAACATTATCTAGGTCATAATACGACCTTTAAACACATAACACGGAGTAATATTCATAAAAATTCAATTTATTCCATAAAACCCTAATTACAAGCTAATTAGGATCCTCAGTCATTATAACAATACTTTCACAAAAAAGTTTTCTAGCAATTATTCATGTCTTGCTCTTAAATTCTTATTGTTGAAAATTTATAGTTATATCTTGTAATCATATTTTTTCTTGTTAGAAAATTGTATACAAACCTAGATTAGTTTGTGTTTGATCCAGTGGTAGATAGGTTTGTATAAAGAAAGTTCTAAAGTTGCAGTGGTGCAAAAAGTTGCAGTGGTACAAGTAGTTGCAGTGGTGCAAGTAGTTGCAGTGGTGCAAAGGGGGCAATGGTGTCCAACAGTGTTCAGAGCTTATTTGTTCAAGGAGTCTTGTAATTTATTAATAAAAAAGTCTCCAATGCCAGTTGGTATTGGAAGTGGATTAGGCCACTAAAATAGAGGTTAGGGGCCGAACCACGTAACAATCTTGGTGTGTTTGTGGTTTGCTGATTATCTTGTTTATCTTACTTGATTTTACATTAAAACACTATCCATACATCTGCATACACTGCACTATTAAATTTAAAGTAATAAAAAGAAGGTTGTACTTAATAGTTTAATACAGACATCAAAGCAGACAAGTCTTACCTCTCTGATTTTTAGTAATAATGTAATACAGACTCCAAAGCAGCTAGGTCTTACCTGTCTCGATTACTTTTGTAGCAAAAAAATTTAAATTTATCATTATTAATCAATTCAATCACATACACTTATTCAACCCCTTCTAGATATGCACACGGAATTTCAAGTTCTTAAAATGTCCAACTACTTGAATTACGGCTTTTGGAAAATTAGATCTTGCGCAGAAGAGATGAAATATCACGCTTGACAACAAGTTATTGTTGTGTGATTACTCTGATGTAAGAATTAGAATAGAAACTAAAAAATAGTTAACAATGAAAGGTAAAGAATTAGAATTGAGAATTGTTATAATAAAATATTGGCATTACTTTTTTCACTATTATGTTGAGCTAGTTATAGAGTTTGGCCCAATGTTTATCTTTTGATCACGTATGTTCCTCTAATTCTTAGCAGTTATTAATGGAGTTCGGCCCAATGTTCATCTTTTGATCATGTATCTTCTGCTAATTCTTTGCATGTGTGCGTTTAATGAATTTGCATGTACATTAAATGCTTTATGCAAAAGAATGTTTAGTGGCGAGCCTAATGATGAGAGGATGAGACGTGTTAAATTAGCTTGGTGTCTTTTCCTCAGAGTTTCAGAATTTATGTCAAAGAAGTTTGAAAGTACCAACAAAATTATTATTTTTTTTAACAAATCTTAAATTTCAAAACTGACAAGTGAATTTATTTTATTTTTATTAGCACAAAATTATTAAATTCAAATAATTTATATTGTAATTTGATTCTAAAATTTCAAAAATTAAGAGTAAACTGAATTTCCACTGCCCCGTTCCTTTCTTATATACGTTGCATCGATTAAATATCTCCCACCTTCCCTCTAAACTCTATTAAAATTCCTACCTTCCCTGCTTGTTCCTATTTTTCCTCGCTATATTTAGCAATACCAATTTTGTGTCAATGGCATCATCCGTTCAGATCTTCTTCTCTGCACCATGGATTATGTAATCTTTTGCGGGAGGTGAGGTGGGGCTTCCGCTATGTGGAAAATTAAGATGAGGCAGTGAATTGTGATGAGGGAGAATTGGTGATGATGGTGAGCTAGTGAGGTGGGGCGTCTGCTATTTTAACACCATAAATGAATAATTTTTTGCAAGTGGTGATGGTGGAGAATTGAGATGAGGGAGAAAGGCCCATAGAGAAAAAAAAAAAAAAAAAATAGGTCAATTACCGGTGTTTTTGTGATTGCTAAACGGGGACTGGATATTCGGTTTATTCATTTAGTAATTAACTAATATTAAAGTTAAATTGAACTCTTTTTATAAACTAAACGGAATTAATATTAATTTTATTTAGTCCAACCCAAATTTGAATTCAGAAAATTTCATTAATTATAATCAAGTAAACTTCAAATTTTCTTTTCTTTTGTTTGCTAAATATAAACTTCACATTTATGCACTTGCTTCCCTTTCCTAAAATAAATTCATTTCTGAATTCCAATTTTTCTTCCACTTTTGTTTATTTTCCTATTTGTATCCTCTTCAAAAAGCTGCAAGGAATGACCCAACCAACACCACCAAAAGCCCAGCACTAGAAACAAGTGTCTTCCCAGCTGAAGATTTACCAGCATCTTCCTTATCCGCTACATCATCGGTCGTTGGTGCATTGGCGGCCGGTGCATCAGCGGTCGGTGCATCTGCCGGAGACTCAGCTGGCGAATCCGCGGGTGATTCGGCATCAGGAGCATCCGCTACCACCTCATCATCACTGGCAGGAGCATCGGCATCATCTTTCGGCGGCGGCGCATCCTTATGCAACGGTCCAGGTGGCAACGCAACAGGCTGCTTCGATCCACCCGTGTTACCCGCCATAGACGGGTCCAAACCCGGGGCAATAATTGGACCCGAAACCCGAAGCACCGAAATATTGTACGGTTGCGCCGCCACAGCCTCCTTTAATATCACGTCAACACCACCCTTCATGGCGGATCCGAACGCCACATTGCCGTTAGGCAACGTGCTGACGTTCAGGAACCCTTGTTTGTTTTGGGCCACACCAGTGGTCTGGAACAATGTGGTTAGTGTCGTCCCTTTTTTTAGGCCCGTCAGCTTAGCCATGTCGTAATAATCCAGTATGACATGGCTACTCAAAATGGCCTTTTGCACGTCGGAAGGTTTTCCGGCAAGGTC
Source organism: Aralia elata (assembly GCA_034770075.1). Lineage (NCBI taxonomy): Eukaryota > Viridiplantae > Streptophyta > Magnoliopsida > Apiales > Araliaceae > Aralia > Aralia elata. The sequence continues at coordinate 3,021,411 of CM068381.1, read as the reverse complement.
ACCGATGTCACCGTCCTGGATTGCTAGGACGGTGATTGTGCTGCGGCTGTTAATCGCTTTTGCAAGCTCTGTTTGGTTGAGGAGACTATTGAATGTCCCGTAATTCGGGTACCGTTCTAAGAGCCTGGTGATGTTAAAGGCGGATGCGGTGGAGGAGAGGAGGAGGAAACAGGAGAGGAGAATCAAAGAATTTGGCATTTTTGCTGGTGATGAAAAGAGGACCACACAGCAAAAATTAAGTATTTAGAGGGGTGGTTTGAGGAGATTTTATAGTCTGGGGTTTCAAAATGGAGGGTTGAGTTTGATGGACGGGAGTAAAAGTTTCTATCCCACATAGATTGACAGGCGGGTTGTTTCCGGTAGAGATGGAAATGAGAGGGAAGTATTAAACATTGACCATGTATAATGTTGTGTATATTTGATCTCTCATTGATATTTTATAGTAAACTAAATAAGATAATTAACTTGAATAATAATTTTTAAAATTAAATTTTGACTCAATGTTTGTAGTACATTTTTATGAAATGATTGCTTAAATAGAATATAAAAAATTTGTAGTGGATTTGGTAATGTGGATTTAATTGTCTTATTACTTATTAGGTAAATGATGAAATTATCCCTCAAAATTAAGCTGGATTTATCAATGTTACTTCAAAAATATCAAAAAAACGATCATATTTCCATTTGACCGGTCCTATAAAATTTTTAATTGAAAATACATTTTGACTAAGATACAGTATTTTGAATTTTGTAACTTATATGTTTGGTATTTGGCCAATTACGACTAAATGCATGTTTTTCATTACTTCATACTCCCTCCGTCTCAAATTAATTGTTTTTCTAGGACTTTTTTAAGTCAAATTGACTATTTTTAAAATTAATAATTAAGCATATATAAATATATTTCTGAAATTATAAAAATTGAAATTAGTAATAAATTGTATATACTTTCTTTTGGTTATAATATCTTCACCTATATGTCAGTAAAAATAATAAAAAGATTAGTTTTAAAAATAGTCAATTTGACTTTAAAATGTCCTAAAAATGTAATTAATTTGAGACGGAGGGAATATTTCTTCGTCTTTCAGCCACAAATTGTATGGCAAGATTCTCCTCCGGCAGCTACCTCTTCTCTGTTCGATACAGGGAGTGGTGGAGCCCGTAATCTCTTTGGAGTTCTTATAGCTACCGTCAACAGGGCTACGAACCAAAGAGATGACCAACAAGAGGACATATCCGTATATGAGCTTGATTTGAATTTCAAGCTTTAGCTTGATGAATTGTTTCATGTTTTAGTTTGGAAAATTATGTATTTTGTACGCGGTTGATAATGCCAGAATAAATATGTATATAGCGACACTTTTACATTTATTTTAACTACACTTTAAATTTTTTGCGACACTTATTACTCTGGCAGCATAATTATTATTCTGGCATTATTAATGACCATTTTGTATATTGATTATATGTTTGGCCACAACATTACATATACGGTTAAAAGAATTACTACTAATAATTATTCATGTAACTGACAAAAAAGCTTGATTTGAATTTTGATTTGAATTTCAAGCTCTAGTTTGATGAATTGTTTCTTGCTTTACTTTGGAAAACTTTGTATTTTTTGTACTGATTTTTTTATTGTCAATTATATAAATAACTATTAGTAGTAACTCGTTTAATTATATATGTAGTATTGTAACCAAACTTATAATCATATCAAATCTCATGTATTTATGTAAGTCACAATTATAATTGGACAAAAAATTTTTGCAATATATAGTAGGAGTCTTTTATTTTTGTTGCTTTGTTTTTGGAAAACTTTGTATTTTTTGTACTGATTTTTGTTGCTTGATTATTTCCATAAACTTGTTTTTTCTTTTAAGGGTACGTATTATGTTTTTAAGAATTTAATCTCTATATTTAGTTAATTGGACTTCACAATATGTTATATCACTACAAGAAAATAGGCTATCAGCGACCGCATATCAGCGACCGTATATGGTCGCAGATGGGTATCTGCGACCGAATACGGTCGCTGATAGTGGTCGCATATAATCTGGTCGCTGGGAGGACAGTAGCGACCAACATTAGCGACCGCATTATCAGCGACCGACGATAGCGACCGTATCGGTCGCTGAGTTGAGTCAGCCTCAGTGGTGACGTGGAACACGTGGCAATTTGGTGTCAGAGTATTAGCGACTGAAATCAGCGACCGAGATCGGTCGCTGATTTAGCTGAGCTATCAACGACCGAAAATTGTTATTAGCGACCGCATGCGGTATCTGATTCCTATTTTAAAAAAAAAAATTTGGCCAGTTTTGCATATTTCCAAAAAACTAAAACCTGTTTTGTACCTGCTCCCAATACACAACAGTTTATATAAACATCCATATTAACATATTTATACCCCACACATGCACAATAGTATATATTAACATCTATCCATATGCAAACACATAAACCAACACAATATAAACTATAAAAACATTCATAAACCAAAGGGAACTGAAAACTTTATATAAATGTAGTCTAACTTTAATTAACATTCATAATCACAGCTTAGGTATTTGAAGTATAGCTAGCTAACTAGGTCTTCATGCATCAGCGTCCAAATTAGTATGAACCTGTAAACAAAAGAAGAAAACATGTTACATATGTTGATACTGATAGTTATTACAATATTTATGTATTTAAGTTAGTGACTTATTTGATTTGTAATAAGTACTAAGATTACTCGTCGCCATCCTGCTGCTGTGCTGCTGCGCCACTGCCTCAGCCAACTCATCAGGACTCAAAGACTGTAGATGACCGCCCAGTATGCGAAGAAGATCTCGATCTCGACATATCGCTCTGACACAGTCAGCGGGGAGTATGAATGGTTGGATGACCCGATGACTGTGTCGACTGGGTAGCAGAGCTGCCTGTGCCACTGATGGTAGGGCGTCGTCTTTGTCCTTGGCCTTTGACATAGTTTCTTCTTCACGACTGAGCCCCTTTCCCATAGCTCCTGATCAATCTGGGGACGCGGAGTGCCTTCAGGATAGCGCTCGTTTAGTAAGGTATTATAAGTGTCCTGTCAGCAGGTTAACAATTAGATATTGTAAAATAAATATAGAATGTGTAAAAATGACGTTAAAATTTAAAAACTGCATATATATCAATAACTTATATAGTCCCACTATATATCAATAACTTATATATCAATAACAATAATATTAAAACGATAAGTATACCATTCAGTAACAACAACGCTAAATAATTTAGTAACAACAACGCTAAATAATTTTATTTTATTAACTATATTATCTTAGTTAAATTAAAAAAGAAATACCTGAAATTCAGCCCAAACTGCATCCTTGTGGGCGATAGGTGTGCTCGCCCACGTAATCACTGGCGTAGGCCAGTTCTGTAAGCATAATTGTGAAATACACTTCACAATCTTACTATCTTGAAAATCACTACAATATATTACAGTTTACATTAAAGATAAGTAAATTTATTTTAATATTAACGACAATTAAATACATATATAGATGTAGAACAATGGAAATATAAAATTTAAAGAAATGATGTTAAACGTACGTGCTGTCCGGAGGAGGGCGAATCTGAATGAGAATCCGGTCATCCAGATTAGCCGGGGCCTTCGGCACATGATTAGGGCCCCGACCCAAGCCACGCTTTCGCTGCGCTGGCTCAGAAGACATCTGCAAACAAAAAATTATAGTTTATTCTATAATTTAACAAAAATACGAAAAAATCCCTTTAATTGAAAAATTATTATTGTTTTCTAAGTTTGAAAATAATTGTCACATAGTTGGGATAAATTCCTAATTGGGTCTCATCAATCTTGTGATGTTCACACTATGAGGTAACTAGATTTGTTGATGTAGGACACTGTTAACTAGTAACTAGGGGTCCTTTTCATTCTGGATTCATTTAATTAATATTTTTGAATTAAATATTGTTCTAAATTATTAAAAAACAAATGATGAAGCTTCGATTTTGAGACAATGCATTTGATGAATACATACTTCAATTAGCTAGCTTTCTCAATATTACTTATAATAGGAAAGACATGAGGATTTTTATAATTAGGCTCAAATAAAAAGGTAAATCTTTATTGGCCTATTCTTAACTCAAACCCATCTCTGAATTTTTTATTCTCTTTGCCCTACCAAGTGTGCTTTTAGTCAAGCTGAATTTTGACGAATCAATGACCTTAACTTTCAAATTTTCCTATCGTTTCTCAGCATCATCTTCAGGAATCAATTTATATCATGGTCTTACATTCCCAAGAAAGAGAGTTTGGAATTCAAATTAAGCATCAATACTATCAATCGGGTACTAACCTAACCGTATAGATTTTGCGCATTCAGATAAAAATGGGGGGCATAAAACCAAAAATAGATTTACTATTAGCCACAAAACAGACATTCATTCCCTAAATCAATCTAGGACAATTTAATGTTACATTGAAATGTAATACACAAAATTTAAACAGATAGTAGTCTGTGGATATGAGTTCAACACATAAATTAATTGTCTAATTTGGTTTGCATGGAAAAAGAAAAGATTTTTGAAAATAAGACCTGAGATTGAGAAACCAATTGAGTCTGTAAATATGTTTATTAGCGCGAAGAACAAAGGTTGAGATAATCCAAATTACTCTAACAATGTCGAATTGAAGAAAACAATCGGGTACATTCGAGATTAAATAAATTAAAACAAGTATAAAATAATAGGAATCGATGTCTTAAATTCTAGAAGATCAATATATAAATATATATACAGGGAGTGAGAGAATTTCTTACAAATGTTGCAATAGAGAAGAAATTTCTCGGCTTGAAGGTTGCCCCTATCCTTTTCCACTTCTCAGTATATGATGGGGCGGCGCGGGGGCGGCGTGGGGGCACTCCTCTATTTTCTCTTCTCTCTCTTCTCCCTCTTCTCTTTTCTTTCTTCTTCTTTTTCGTTTCTGTCTGACGGTCTGGTTCCTGATAGATTAAATAGGATCAGCGACCGTCTTCTGCGACCGTGTTCGGTCGCTAATTTTAAACCACGTGGCAATATTAGCGACCGCATGCGGTCGCAGTTATGATCCGGTCGCAATAAGGCTTCCCGCCCACTTTTGCGCCAAATTTTTGGGGGGAAAATTCATTCAGCGACCGAACATGGACCTATCAGCGACCGATTGCAGTCGCTAAAATCATCAGCGACTAAATTAACATACGGTCGCTAATTGCGGTCGCTGTTACAAGAATTAGCAACCGAAAATTGCGGTCGCAGATAATCTTGGTCGCTGTTGGGCCTTTTTCTTGTAGTGTATGTATGTCCTTAATTAGATATGGTTGATTAGTTTTTTTAAAATAAAAATAATAATTTCTTTTGATTTTTAAATTGTTCAAAATTTAATTTTTTTTTGGTTGTCTTTTTATTTTGTTGAAGACTAAGTGCATTTATTTGGATGATATGTGTATTATATGTATTTAGTTTTAATGTTAATTTTGTTTTTGATAGAATTTAGTTTTTTTTTTTTTTTGCAATTTAGTTTTGATGTTAAATTATTGAATTTTAATGGAATCTAGTTTTAATTTTAAATAAAATTATGTATTTATAAAGTCAAATACATTAAGCAGTGGTCAATGCATACAAAACTACTCTGGTGACCAACACATGGTAATTTCTGGCGAAAATTTGGTTTGACCGGTCAAAGGGAAGAAGATTGGCCTTTTAAAAATGTCTGAGGTAATGATCGTCAATATATAAACTTTGAGGTGCAAATTGAAATCTAATAAAACTTTGGGGGTCGCAGTTTTGTCTTTTGTCCTTACATATTTAATACTAAGTCATTTTAGTTTTAAATTTAGTTTGTATATTTCATAAAAATGTATGTTTTATGTGAACAATATCAGTAAACACAAATCACCATATCCTACCTTTAATATTCATTTCGTGTGTGATAACATGAAGTAAATATACCAAAATATTTTAGTTTCTCAAAATCAAGTGGTTGGGGAGAGCTCTTCTATTTTTTTGAAGAGATCCTTCCCTAATTTTATATTTTCGTGCTCTTTTTTATTATACTAGTATGTTATTCTCCTTTATATGAGAGCTTGCCTTTTCATTTGTGTGAGATTTTATTATAAGAAAATTTTATTATTTATTGTTTTTTCCCTTTAAAAAAAATCTTGATTAGAATAATTATTTTTCATTGTACTAATTTCAGCCATAGATTTCGTCAAATTTTAGTGTGGAGTTATCACGCCGACTTATTATTTTTATTTCTCGTCTTAAAAAATTGTTGATGACTTATTATTTTTATTTCTCGTCTTAAAAAATTGTTTATATCTTCATTTTATTTCCATTATTGTTTTTTATAGAGTTTGATTGCACTCTTCCGTTTGATATTGTTGAGGTATTACTCAACTCACCTTGTATTTTGATGATAACAAAAAGTATTTAGTTTTTAAATATATATATATATATATATATACACACAGACACACACACACATATATAGAGTAAGCTTTAAGAGCAGAACTCTTAAAGAACATAACTAGCAGAACTCTCTTTAGCGACGGACAGGCGACGTTCTGCTCTTGAAATTTTCTGCATATATATATATATTTGAATGTTTGTATATTATTTTTCAATGATTTTTAATATTGATATTAACTCTCATTTTAAGTTGTGACAATCCAATGTCAATAGTTTAAGAAAGCTAAAATCATTAAAAAAAATATATTTCCAAAGGCAATGATAAATCTTCTTAACTTGAAAACAATTTTTAAAAACCATTTACAAATTATTTATTTGAGGAAAATGATATACATGTCGATAAATATTTGACGAAGTTGGATTGCGACTGTTGAGACATGAATAGTTGGGCCCGATAGATCTGGTGGGTTTTGTCCACGTGGAGGCAATGATCCCACATAGGAATTTATTTTGGGAAGTATGAGGACTTTAAAGAATCTAAGATTCCTAACTATATTTACATTCTAGTTCCTAAAGAAAGAATCAGGATTATATCCAACTTCCTTTCTTTAAGGAGATCGTGTTCTATCCAATCATAGGTAACTACCATGATTACGAATCCTATTACAGTTGGGGGACAGGGCGATGACGGCGGTGTGATCATCTATAAATACAAGGTTAAACCCTAAATTTACAGGTAATGACTTTTTGCTCACTAAAGTGTTAAACCTCCATTGTTAATACCTTGAACGGCCTGTACTTATTCTCACACCGGAGCTATCCCCCAGCGGCGAAAGCCGTCAGCTCTTTGAGTGTGGTTTCGTTTCTGTGCAGAATTTGACGCGTATATTGGTGATTAGACGCGTGGCGAAATCTTGGCGTTAACATTGGTGTTAAAAGGATGTTGCAAAACAAGTAATATGTTATTATAGTATGCACACTCATGACGTTTATAGTGATTTGTAATACCTAATATATGTGATATTGCGAATAATAATTGACATATCAATCCAATTCAAGTCCCTTAAAGTATTAGGATATTATATGGAAACGACTGCACTACATATAGCATGCATTATATTTTTATGCGTTAATGCTTCCTGATATTCTTCCTTTTCCCTATCTTGTAATAATCAATTAAAGATGCTCACTTTCAAACTCAATTGAAGAAGAGTTTCAGTAAAGACGCGTATTTTTTCTTGCTTTAGGTTTTGTGCACCTATTGTCATCAGCTGGGTTCCGTTTTACTATAGCAGTTCAATAGCTATTGGGGTGTTTCTTGTCATAATATTTCTTCTTATTCAGGGAATGGAATTATTACCAACCGGCAGGAAAAATGTATTGTACCTCACCATATAAGGATTAGATCTTGGAGCAGGATTTTTGTTATTACATCACTTTTTAAGGCTGGACAATTTCATTCTTCAATTTCAGGCTGAGTGAAGAGATGCACAACCCTGCATCTATTCTTCTACTGGTTTTAATCATCCTTTCCGGAGCAGCTCTAGGATTCTAGCTTGTGCGAAAATTTGTAATTTCAGAAGGCTTTTAATTGGACTGCAAAAGAGGGCAAAAACAGTATGAAATTATTGATGAGCAACATTTTCATTTCCAAATGCAACTACGAAATTTCATTAGGAGGAGGTTTACGACATTACACTACACTGATAGTTGGTTGAGCAGAGTTTGAAGACTGAAGTGAGACAAAGCTAGTTGTAGACACTGCCAAAGCCCCTCGCAGGACTTGAACAGGCCAAGAAGTCGCTCTCCGATCTACATGAGGTATAACAACCGCTCGCAGGACAATAACAGGTCAAAGAGCCGCACACCAGTCTGCGGCAGGCACCAAAGTCACTCGCAGGACCTAAGCAGGCCGAAGAGCCGCACACCAGTCCGCAGCAGGCACTGAAGCAGTTTGCAGGACCGGAGTAGGCCGAGGAGCCACTCTCCGATCCGCAACAAGCACCAAAGCCCCTCGCATGACATGAGCAGGCCAAGAAGCCACTCTCCGATCCGCAGGAGGCATAATAGCCGCTCATAGGATAATAGTAGGTCAAAGAGCCACACACTAGACCGGAGCAGGTGTAGGAGCCGCTCCAGGGATAATTCAAGAGTCAGGCCCGAACCGACTCTCCAAGAGAATGGGACTGATGCCCTAGCAAGAAGACTGAAAGAGGTGGAGCAGAGGCTGGCAGCAGTCGATCAGTCGAAAGAGTTGCCAAACAACGCCATGTCGCCTTTTACCCCGGAGATAAAGCGGGTGATGGCTGGCAAATCCAAGAAGATGCCGTCGTTGGAGACGTACGACAATACTGGGGATCCATATAACCACACACATGCATATAATAAAATTATGGATTACTACGACTATCCTGCCGCCGCCAAATGTCACATGTTTGTCACTACGCTGAAGCATGGGGCTCGAAACTGGATAGCGCCTCTCAATCCGAACTCTATCAGTTCATGGAAACAACTATGTGACAGGTTCCATGCACGGTTCAGAAGTAATAAGCGGAGGGGAAAGTTGACAACGTCATTGATGCAAGTTAGACAGCGTTCCGAAGAGAGCCTCGGCCAATATGTGAAGAGGTTCAGGGAAGCGGTCAGCACCGTGACCGACTTGAATGTGCATCAGGTTGTGGGGTTCTTTACCACTGGATTAGATATAGCGAAATCCAAGAAGCTGGTTAAAGATCTCATTCTTAATCCCCCTGGAGATCTTTTAGAGACTTATAGTCGGGCCGATGGGTTTATCACCCTCGAGAAAGCTATTGGGAGCCTGAAGCCACAGGTGCGCTCGTAAGATAGATCAAAGGATAGGGATCGGAACAATACTCCTAGGTCGAATAATCAGCTGAGGCGAGGCTTTAATGGAAGAGGTTCGGGAGGAGGTAGACCACTCATTCCAAACAAAAATGTTAATAAAGTTTACACTCCCTTGAACACCGATCGGGCAAAGATATTGGAGGAAATCCGGAACAAGCCATGCTTCGAACCTTGCCGGACGAGCACGAAGTCCTATAGGGGAAATCATAGTCGTTATTGCAACTACCACCAGACTTCGAGACATTCTACAGAGGACTGTTATAATTTGAAAAACCTAATTGAGAAGAAGATGCAGAGTAGGGAATTGGTTTAGTACGTTGCAGGGCGAGGGGGATTAGCAGTGACAGCGAACAATAATAATAATGAGCCAAACATACAGACTCAACCCAAGCAGGCTCTGACAGTCCGAGGAATAGTGGATGTGATAATAGGAGGAATGGTAGGAAAGGTTACCGGAAAGAAGAGGTATGGAACATTAGACTCGGTTCTGTCCATATCTGAACAACCTACTAGGAGGGATTGTCTATATCCTAGTACGGTAATCTCTTTAACTGATGATGATTATCTATCGAAGTCCATTGAACCACATGAAGGGGTGTTGACTATTACTGCACAGGTCGGATCGATTGATATGAAGCGAATTATTATCGACAATGGATCTTCTGTCGACATACTATATACTCATGCATATCAGAGACTTGATCTGGAAGGGAGGAAGATGGAGGTCGGGCAAGAGCCCCCGTTGTACGGATTTAGCAACAATCCGGTTCGGGTACCAGAGACAATTGAGTTGTCGGTCATCTTTGTGACGACCCCTCAACAAGTAGAAATTAATGTTAAGTTCTTTGTCGTACAGGTGGATTCAGCTTATAATGCAATCTTGGGACGACCGACATTGACAGCACTGCAGGCAGTGACCTCAATCCCTCACTTCAAATTAAAGTTCCCCACGCCGAACGGGGTGGGTAAGGTGAGAGATGATCTGGATATGGCTTGGAGGTATTATAGAACTTCATTGATATCTTCGGCAATCGGAAGGTGAAAGCAGAGGCAGGTGATGGCAATAGAGGTCGAACCATTTACCGAAGGGAGTACGGAGCCCCTCGCTCTGCCGGCCGAAGAAACGGAGGAAATTGAGTTGATTCCAAGAAAGAAGGAAAAAACTGTCAAGATCGGGTCGGGGTTACAGGAACCATTTCGGACAAGTTTGATAGAATTATTGCGGATCTATGCCAATATCTTTGCCTGGAAGCCCAGTGATATGCCGGGGATAGACGAGTCTGTTGCAGTGCACAAACTGTGTGTAGACCCGACAAGAAGCTTGTTCGTTAAAAAAGGAGGATTTTTGCCCCGGAAAGGCAAAAAATTATTGATGAAGAGATAACAAAGTTCCTGAAAGTGGATTTTATTTTCGAAATTGATTATCCAGAGTGGCTAGCGAACATGGTACTCGTCCAGAAGCAAAACGGCAAGTGGAGGGTATGCATTGACTATACAGATCTGAATAAGGCGTGTCCGAAGGATTTTTATCCTCTACCCCATATTAATCAGTTAATTGATGCGACTTCAGGGTTTGCGTGAAAGTAGTATGCACGCAAGCCAATCATATTTGATATGATGTAGCATATACTTTGTAATCTTATTCGGTTATTAAAGGCATTTTACTTTATCTACATTGTGATGTTATATTAAATGTGATAAACCCATAGTTTTGAGCAATGCTTTTAGAATCATGATGGTGATCATGCTAATGAGATTTAAATTCTAGATAGCTCATAAACTAAAATCGTTCCTAATCGTTGGATTACTAAAAAGGGAATTAGTGAATCCGGATAGATTAGTACATACGTTGCTTGCGCTTATGAAGAGGATGATTGATCTCATAATCATTTGTGTGGAGACACTAAAGCAAGTATGTAGGTGCTTATTAGAAAATAAGTTCATTGAACGTGGCTCGCTAAGGAATACCTAATGGAGTTTTACTCGCCTGTCAATAGGAATTCCTCTAGTGATAGTAGTACAAGTGATCCTTGGACTTGAGATCATCATAGTATCTTGTGTGTGATGAGTTATACTTTGACATGTCCCTTAAGACCCTTAGGGTATATCAAAAGGTATGATTGGGTATAATAAGTTATACATGGAGATAGGTGAATGATCAACAAAGAATCTACCACTTCTAGTAAAAGGAGAGAATGTCCTATGTGATTCGATAAATGACGACTCAGAAGTCTTTGGCCAAAGCAGAATGAAATTAGAAAGGAGTTTCTAATTTGCATTATCAGAGTTGTGCATTTGAGAATCGAAATACATATAATTAAATAAAATAAGACTTGATAGTAATTCCATGTCTTATATTTAATTGGGACATTGTATAGTAGAATGATTGAATTATACGGTAACTATTCACTGAAAGGTTCTTTTGTGATTAATGTTGAAATCTATATTATCTGGAAAGTCGTTGATCGCTAAGGGGGCTTACCCTTATTGTAGAATAAATATTATTTATTTAAATAAATTAAATAGTTTAATTTATTTATTTAAATAAGATTAGAATTGTTCTAATTGATTTATTCACAACCGGTTTAATATGAAAAACCTAAAGGGTCACACCGCAAAAGAAAAATATTTGTTAAGAAGTAAATGGCATAATTGTAATAATAAGTTAAGTGTATTTAATTTAATCTATGGAGATAAAATAAATTAAATAGCTTAATATTTATTATTTAATATTTTGAAAATATTAAATATAAATTAATAAGAGGAGTCTTATTATTATTATTATTACCATTACTATTATTTAATTCCTAATAGGGATTGAAAATTAATTAATAGAAGTACTCTCTCATGCATTCCTAATTAGATTAGGAGTTTAATTAATTAAAGGAGTTTAATTAAAATAAAAACTCTAATCCTGTATAGTTTAGGAGGGTTCCCTATATCTATAAATAAGAGGAGTCTTATCATGATTTAGGGTGAGACAGTTACACACTCTTCCATAAGAATTGGAGAGAGAGAGTACTTGCAATTTCTATAGAGATAGAAACTAGGGTTTTGCCAACACCCATCTTCTTGAACAACTATTATTCCTTGGTGGATAACCTCTAGAGGCCAAACACATGGGTGGCTAACGTTGATCAAAGGAAGGAATTTAATCGGTAGAATTCAAGGAGAACGCAAAGGATTTGGAGGTGAACTTGTACCTGTGGAAGCATGGTTCTACAAGAGTATAATTCTATATCTCTATTTCTTTCATTTAATTGATAATTAATCACAAGGATGATCATGGTGATGGTTTGTATAAAAATTTTAAAATCCGTTTTATTGCTCTTCCGCGCTATTTATGTAATTTGATTGCATGTTCGCGCTATATACAAACCCAACATCGCGATGCTGAGCTTTATGGACGCCTTTTCAGGATATCATCAGATCTCGATGTGTAAGAAGGATATCCCAAAAATAGTTTTCATCACCCATCGGACAATTTATGCATATAAGAGAAGATGACATTCGGGTTGCTTAATGCTGGGCGAAATTGATTATCTGGAGTGGCTGGCGAACGTGGTACTCGTCCAGAAGCAAAACGGCAAGTGGAGGGTATGCATTGACTATACAAATCTGAATAAGGCGTGTCCGAAGGATTTTTATCCTCTACCCCATATTGATCAGTTAATTAATGCGACTTCGGGGTTCGTAATGCTGAGCTTTATGGACGCCTTTTTAGGATATCATCATATCTCGATGTGCAAGAAGGATATTCCGAAAACGACTTTCATCACCCATCGGGCAATTTATGCATATAAGAAGATGACATTCGGGTTGCTTAATGCTGGGGCCACGTATCAACGAATGATGAACTACGTCTTTAGAAAGTAGTTGAGGAGGAATATGAAAGTCTATGTAGATGATATGATCATCAAAATCTCTTCTGTTCGAGGCCACTTGGATGATCTTGAAGATTGTTTTCAAATCGTTAGAGAACATAATATCTGCCTGAACCCTATCAAATGTACCTTTGACCTTGGTTAGGGAAGTATTTGGGATATATGGTAAGCAAGAGAGGAATTGAAGCAAATCCCGAAAAAATCAAAGCTATCATGGACATGAAGTCTCCGAAGACGTTTAAAGATGTACAGAGGCTAACGAGTCAGATTGCAGCGCTTCGGAGGTTCATGTCAAAATCGACGGAAAGGTGCCTTCCTTTTTTCGACACTCTAAAAGGACCAAAGAGCGAGAAGACCTTTCAGTGGAACTCAGAGTGTGAGGATGTGTTCCAAGGGATCAAAAAGTACTAATCCTCTGCGCCGTTAATGATGAAGCCAATCCCTTCGAAACCTTTGTACCTATATTTGACGGCTAGCTCATTAGCGGTCGGGGCAGTTTTGATTCGGGAGACAGGGGAAAACAGTTTCCCATTTACTATGTTAGTCATGCACTTCGGGATGCAGAAACAAGATATCCGAACCTGGAGAAATTTGCTTATGCGTTGATCATTACCAGCAAGAAACTTCGGCATTATTTCCAGGGTCGGCTTCTGGTGGTATATACAGACCTGCCTTTGAAAAAGGTTTTGCATAAGCCGAATGTCTCGGGTCGGCTTACTACGTGGGCTATGTAACTGACTCAGTTTCATTTGGAGTATCATCCTCAAACGACGATAAAGGGTCAGGCTTTAACTAAATTTGTGGTAGAGTATTTGTTTTTCGAATTTGATTCAGTGGATCAACCGGAAGTAGTGGGTTCGGTCTTAGACGTTCGACCGGTTCAAACTTTTTGGACGCTATATGTGGATGGGTCTTCAACTTCGAATACTAGTGGAGCAGGGGTGATTTTAACAAGTCTTGGGGATTTAGAGTTCAGCAGGCTATTCGCTTCGGATTCAGGGCAACCAATAACGAGGCCGAGTATGAAGCGATTCTAGCCAGACGACAGTTGGCAAGGAGTTTAGAGGTTCAGAGACTGGTTATCTTCAACGACTCTCAGCTAGTTGTTAAGCAGATATCGGGGGGATATGAAGCCCGAGGGACACGAATGTCTAAGTATCTGGCAGAAGTTAAGGACCAACTGCATTACTTCAGCTCATTTGCTTTCCAAGGGGTAGATCGATCCAATAACACGATTGCTGATGTATTGTCCAAGTTAGCTGCCTCGGATACAGGTACTTTCAGTGGATCAGTCTATTTAGAGGTTCTGGAGTGTCCAAGCATTCAAGTTTTAGAGGTACTGGTTATAGAACGTTTGGATTGTTGGTTGACCCCTTATATAAGCTACTTGGTCAATGGCGAGTTACCTTCGGATTGATTATTGGCAAAAAAATAAAATACAGGAGCTCGAATTTTGTCTTGATCGATGGTGACTTATATAGGCGTGCATACTCTTCACCTTTACTGAAGTGTTTGGTCCCATTCGAAGCGGAGTACGTACTTCAGGAAGTTCACGAAGGGATATATGGCAATCATATGGGAGCCAAGTCACTGGCATACAAGGTTCTTTGGCAGGGTTACTACTGGCCAAAAATATTTCAAGAAGCAAAGGATTATGTAAAGAAGTGCCTGAAGTGTCAGTTGAATAGTCCGATACCACATCAACCCCCAGAGGAGTTATCTTCAGTCCTTTCCCCGATCCCATTTGGTGATTGGGGGATCGACATCTTAGGACCGTTGCCGAAAGCTGAGGGATAGGTCAGTTTCGTTATAGTTGCTATTGATTATATGACTAAATGGGTTAAAGCCAAACCACTTCGGACGATCTCAGAACATGAATGTTTGAAGTTTTTTAAGGAGTTCGTGGCGTTTCTCTTTGGGATTCCAATGGTGTTGGTTTCGAACAATGGGCGGCAATTCGTGGGTGCTAAATTCGAGGAGTTCTTGGCATATTTGAATATACAGCATCGGCGTACTTCAGTGACACACCCACAGTCGAATGGGCAAGTAGAGGTTACAAACAGAACCCTGCTTAATGGAATAAAGCGGAGATTAGATGAAGCTAAGGGTCGATAGCCAGAGGAGTTACTCAATGTCTTATGGGCTTATTGGACGACTCCGAGGATGACGACAGGAGATTCACCGTTTAGGTTAGCTTATGGGACTGATGCTCTGATTCTGGTAGAGATTGGCTCTCCTTCCCTTCGGGTTAGTCAGTACAAAGATGTATATAATGAAGAAGGGCTTCGTCTGAATTTGGATTTATTGGAGGAAGTTCGGGAGTCAGCTGTAGTAGGACTGGCGAATTACCAGCAGAGGACGCCCAGACACTTTAATAAAGGGGTGAAAGTATGGAGATTCAAAGTTGGTGATTTTGTACTTCGGGAGGCTGAAGCATCTACCCCCGAAAATGTAGGGAAACTTATGCTGAATTGGGAGGGTCCTTATGAAGTTGTTGAAGTGCTAAAGCCAGGGACTTACCGACTTCGAGCAATAGATGGTTCGGAGATAAAGAACACATGGCATGCTGGGAGACTTAGAAGATATTACCAATAAGTTATGTAATTCTTTAGTTCATTTTTATGTAATTACAACTACTTATCAATAAAATAAAGCAGTTCGTTCCTACAAAGGAGATTTTTCATTTCATTCGGAGTTTTTTACATATATAAGATCTGTTACATGGAAAGGGAAAAAGTTGTAAAAGCTTATTGTTGGGGAGGTTGGTCATCATCAGCATCGGGTTCGTCATCTGAGGAATCTAGGATGGAGGGGTTTAGCCCGGCTGCGAGCATTTTGGCCTTATCCTTCTACCGAGCGATCGAATACCCGTCGCCATATTGTTTGAGAAATTCTTTGGTTAGTTCTGGGGATCGACGATATTCGACGATCAGCTTCTGTTTGGTGTCTTCGGTTAATGGCGGTCCTTGTGCTTTTAATTCATTGTAACTTATCTCCAGTAACTTGTGTTCCTTCATCAGTTCAGCCAATTAAGAATGAACAGTCCGCAACCGATTCTGAAGGCTTGTGATAGATTTCTCCATCACGTTCATTCGGTTTTTGTCTTCGATTCGTTCCGCCAAAAGTTGTTCTCTTTTTTCGGCTACTTCAGAAAGTTACCATTTTGTTTTCTTCAGCTCATTCTCCAACTCTTCGCAGTGGTAGGTGGTGTTGGCGTGGAGGCTTTGTTCTTTCTCAAGACCAGATCTTATGGCTTCTATTTGGCATTGAAGTTCGGCGATTTTGGCCTTAAGTTCTCCCTCTTTGTTCTTCATCTTTTCAAGATGATGATGGGTTCGAGCGATGATGGCATTGGACTGCAATTTAAAATTGATTAACTTGGTGTACGGTATATGTAGAAAATGGAAATAGTGTGGGGGCAGTTCTATTTACTCGACCCATGTGCATAGAGTTGGCGTAGATCAGCTCTTCGGTTGTGATGTCTTCAAATCTACCATCGTCCTTGGGTAAATTGAAGTACTGAAAGAGCTCCATGAGGTAGTCTTTGGGGTCTTCGGGCCATAAAGACATTGTGGCTCGAAGTTCCCGAATCTCTCGTACCTTAGTCGAGAGTGTTGGTGATTCAGATAAGGGGTTGTTTATTAATTGTTGATGTTGCTAGGGATCAAAAAGTTGTTCTGTGTGTGGCTTTTTGGGAGGAGGGGCGGAGGATGATTCGGCCCGTTCCTTCCTCTTTTATAAAGGGGCTTCAGGGTCGACAGGTTCTGGAGGTTCGGCTGAATCGGGTTGGATGATATTAAGTTCGGTGGATTGGGTAGGATCGGTGACTAGGTGTTGAGGTCATTTTTTGGTGTATGCCTTGACTAGTTTACGTTTCTTTTTGCAAAGGGCATCTTTTTCAGTAGGTGTCATTTCAAGTGGGCTTTTTTTAGTAAAACCTTGTGTGGGGATGATGAGGGAAGGGTTGGCATCGGGTGCCGAAGGTTGAGATAGTGGTATAATGGTGATCGGGTTTACCAGAAGAGGAGCTTTGGGTGGTTGATTAGGGCGTGGGGCCGCTTCTTGGGTCAGCTCGGAAATGTCTTCGGGATTTGTTGTTAAGAATGGTGTTTGGCCGATATCTTTAGTCGTCTTCGGCTTGATAAGAGAAACTACAAACAGTAGATGGTCAGGAAGGGATTCTAACAATTTGAAATTTTGTGTCAATGAGTTGGATTTGACTTACATTTATAGTTGTATAGCCAAGCTTGGTCAATCAGGAGGTCCACGCTCCACTCTTCTTCGGGCATCTTGGCTATGAGTAGGACTAACTCTTCAGTATGACTTCGGGAGAGCTTGTCCAGCACGACATTGGCTCTGAAAGCTTCGCCCAGTCGGGGATTTTAGGGATTTCAAGTCCTTTGATAAAGAACCAGTGGGAGTGTCAGCCTTTGTTGCTAGTGGGAGTCTTCATTAAGGATCATTTTTAAGCTGCTTTGTTCGGTTGCTTATTGATTTGACGGAACCCTGCCTCTCTGGATCGGCCCAGCGTGAACAGGGTGAAGAAAAAGTCGATGGAAGGGTCCACGCTACATTCTTGGCAGAAGGTGATGAAGCAAATCAGATGAATGAAGGAGTTTGGGACCAATTGGGCGAATCCGACCCCGATAAAGCTAAGGAAAGTAAGAATGAATGTGTGAAGGGGGAATCAAACCCCGTATTTCAGGGCATACAAGGAAACGACGATCTAGCCGTCGAGTCACTGATACATCCTTTCATCCAGGTTCGGGGCACAGAGTTCATGTGTGAGGGGAATGAGGTATTGTTGGAGGATGTCAATGAGATTTTGTTCGGTGATGGAAGATTTGGTGTTGATATGGACGTATGCCTTTTTTGATGAATATTATTGCTGCATTTTTAGTATGCTCATCTCGGCCTCAGTTCTGATTGGTGATGGGGTGGAGGATGAGGAGGTGCTATGAGGGATGTTGGCGACAGTGAGGGAGAGTGAAGGATTGGTAGAAATGTGGGTAGGAGCGATTTCAAAGGGGGCTGAGATGGGGGTTTGTGTAAGAGGGGGGATAAGATCAGCCGCGGTTGAAAGCAGGGGCGTTGTTAGCTGGGTTGGTGGTGTCGGCCATTGTTGATCAGAGTTTGTAGGGTGAGTGGGGAGCTTCGCCAGAAAAGGTGATTGTAGATGTCTGAGAAAGTTATTACAAAAAGAGAGAGAAAGACTTTTGAATAGTAAGGCGGTTCATTTTAGGGGAAAGGAGTTTTGATGTGACTCTTTAGTATGCACGTTTCGTGAGAGGTGGCTAGTAATGGTGGTGGGGTCCATTGAATGGCGTGAGCAACAAGAAAGGACTGTTTGGGTCCAAGCAAAAGGGTCAGAATTGATTTGTTTTATGTACTCTCTTGCTATGAGTCAGGAATAGTTAGAGAGTGGGGGGCAATGTTGGGACATGAATAGTTGGGCCCGATGGATCTGGTGGATTTTGTCTACGTGGAGGCAATGACCCCACAGAAATTTATTTTGGGAAGTATGAGGACTTCAAGGAATCTAAGATTCCTAACTATATTTACATTCTAGTTCCTAAGGAAAGAGTCAGGATTATATCCGACTTCCTTTCTTTAAGGAGATTGTGTTCTATCCAATCATAGGTAACTACTATGATTACGAATCTTATTACAATTGGAGGACAGGGCGATGAAGGCGGTGTGATCATCTATAAATACAAGGCTAAA